>APFE030389599.1:54001-67052 GCA_000404065.3 Pinus taeda
TATCAGTTGTGACTATAGCTGTGCATGATGATTTGCACAATCAGAGGGATTGAGTAATGCCAATGAGGATTGCATGGTTCAGCCAAGGAAATACGAGTTTGCTTCAGCCATTCATCAGTATTCTCTTGTAGGATTGTGCAGTGGAGGCAGGCAAGCAACGGAGGAGATTTGAGCTAGTGATTGATTCAGATCTGAGCTGTATTGTGTGTAACAGAGGTGGACATACTTGTGAGAAGTATTATGCTGTGTAATGTTACATGACTCAATCATTAATATACAGATAGTTGGGGTTTTTAGCGAGATGCTTTCCCCCGGATACATACTGTGTTAATGTGTGAATGCTCTTGATGTTTTATTGTTATTGATGCTGCTATATTGATGATCAATGTAGAGGAGCTTATGTATTGTGTATATTTTCCGCAATAGTACATGATCAGGATAATATCCATTGAATATGTGTTAAATTATTCAAAATTTTTACAAAGTCGACTCATACCTGAATGTCGTAACTCTAACCATCTGCATAGGCCAATCCAATTTAGCATGATACATATGACATCAACATCTTAATGAAATATCCCTAATCATCATGTTACTAGCATATAACAACCATAAGCTATATATCATGCTCATCAACAACATATAACCTAATCGTCAAGCTAACTTTCATATAACAACAACAAGAAGTTAACCTATAACATACACATCAACAACATATAACATAATCATCATGTTATCTAATATAAAACAACAATAGAAATGCATACAACTACAGGTTACTATCATTCTTGACTATTTGACACATGTGCATATAACTACACTAATCAACTAATATATGTCATGAATGTAACCATAACATCAAAATCCATGTACATAAACCTAATGCATATAACAATCCTTGAATTACATGCCTGCACACCAAACATTCAATACTTGTATGATGATCTTCTCTTACTCCAAAGTCCAATGCTGCAACCTCATTATGGTGATCTACATTTCCTTCTTTATCTCAGCTAAAACATTAGCATCATAACAACCAATATCACCCTGATGACCTAAGTTGCATACCATGACTTCACAAGGCATGTTTTACCTACTATCCATGCATAACTATAACCAAGACCATACATGCATAACCACTGTATATAGACATATAACACATGAGTAACAAACCATATTCACATCATTCTAGCTAGAGTCCAGTCATCAATGCATGACCATATCAACTTCATAAACCATGACCTCATGCATGATGACAACTACTACTCCATTGTACACATTTCCACATGCAACCATCAACATGCATAAGCAATGCCTAATCAACTACACATACGCATGAATGCATGTAGTCGAGCATACTCGATCAATTCTTGTAACCAACCTACAAGAATGATACGTGTAATAAAACAACCAAGAATGCAACCTAACATACAAGTATGTAATCAAGATGTATATAATCATATAGCCAGTCATATACTTTTGATGACACATTCCATAAAATTAACATAAAGTTACTCATGACATCCTTACTACAATCATGATCAACATGATGCAATGCAACAAGCACATGGAATACAAGTGTAAGAGGCACACATGCAATTGACATGCATGCATGACCAACACATTCACCCAAGGAGAGTGCAACCATGCTCTGATACCAATCTGTGGTATCATATATGACCCAAATAGAGCACAACCTACTTTGATACCAAACTATAACACCCTCCTCCCACATCTACCCAAGCAACCAGCCAGCTAGGGTAAACATGCGATGAGAGGCCACTATGATAAGGCACAACCTACTAAGTAATATTAAGGAAATGGAGTCGATAAAATAAGACCTTACAGACCTCCCTTAGGTGCTTCAGGATCCCTAGGAGCTAATCCACCACTCCAGGTGCCCAACCCCTGAGTTAACCTAGAATTTCAATGAATTAAACTCGCAATCACTCCCATGACAAGGCATGCATGTGACTGGAACCCTATATTCACTCCCACAATTCCTGAAAGGGAGAGACTGCAATCTTTTTCAACCAATTTTGTGCCAGAGACCATGAGATTTAAGCCACTTTTTCAGGGCTAGTCTCCAAACCAATTCCTAGAACTTGATGAGACTTTCCAAGACATTAAATGACACAAAGGCGAAGTCTCTAACATAAAACTTGATCATGGGCTTGACCTAGCCAAGCCTAACCATGGCAGACATTTTTTCAAACACTAAGTAAATATGCAACCTATAGGTGTAAATAATAGATATGAACATAGGGATCTTGTACTTATCTAAGAATTTCTAAGAACCATTGTTCCCTCAATTCATTTGCTGAATTACCATCTATCAGGCCATAGATACATTATCCATTTATTTACAAATAAAAACATGCTGAGAGCCATACATAATTGTTGTCATAAAACACACATATAACCAACATAATAACAACAGAAATACTCATGAAATTATATCCATATAGACCATATATAATCCATCAAAATTCTCATAGAAATACAAGGAGAAATAACCTTTCATTAATGATACAAAAACCAAACCCGGGATGGGAATTTCATGTTCCACCCAACCATAGAATGGTTGAGTCAAATATCTCTTAAACCATTAACCCTCGTGCCATATTCCAAGTATGAATGTGGGACTTGGCCAAAGGAACCAACCAAGGAATTTCGAGGCTAAACCACCTCACGCTCATCAATAGAAACTAGGATTTACCATAATCCATCGCGGATCACTAGGGAAACATAATGAAAACATCATAACATGCTTTACTATGATCTCCACCTGATCACTAGGCCAAACAAACATGATTGCCACCGATTTCTCCACCTACACTGTGAGGAATTTTATTGTCTCCTAGTCTCTCAAGATTTATTACAATCCGAACCTAGATCACTAGGACCTAAACCAAGACCGACTCTGCAACCTTTACTATATATCCCAAAACCGAGATTACTAGGCCCAACAAAGAGAAAACCACCTCATGGATTTACCATATATCCTACCATTCACCAGTAAGGATTCCTAGGCCCACCGAGGCAACACAATCCTGGTTTTACCACAACCCGTAGTCTGGTTCAGGGGTCACTAGGCCAGTGGCTTTACCTTGATCAATAGTTTTGTTCAACGATCACTAGGCCGTATGCTCTATCATTCGGAGATCCACCCCACTTAGCTTTGAATCCATCCGACAATCCAGCTCAACCAAAACATGAGAACCAAATCACACCATAGCTATCCAAAAATGGAAAGGCTAGGCTGAAAACACTGTTACACCTAGAAAAACCCATGTCACAATAGTTAAATAACCACATGCAATATCATGCATGCCAAATCTAGCAAGTAAAATACACATGAAAATCAATATCTACAAATAATACCACCGTAGCTGCTTAATACTTCTTTTCCTTACTTGATCTTTTACTTCCTCTTGCCTTCTTTGCCTTTCTCGATCCCATGCATAACCATAGAAAAATGCTTGAGCCAAGAGATAACATTGACTAAGAGCTTTCCAATTTATCTTCGGAAACCTTTTTATTAATGAGGCCTATATTTTCTTCATTTTCCATTATTTTCCTTCAATTTTCTCCTCAGATGCAACCTGTGACCTTTTACTTTTCTTTTCTCCTAATTTCCATTATTTTCATAAATAAATGTGCCAAAAATTCCATTTTGCCTTTCCAAATCCTTAGCCATTGACTTTGCTAATTTACTTAGCCATAAACAACCAAATGAACACCCCCTAGGATGTCCTACCCACCATTTAGCTTGGAATATGTGTCCCATCATCTGTGGTCTTATATGTTTTTACATGGAATTTTCATGAGGGATGTTATAGTCATCATCCCTACATAAAGCCCTAAGCATGATCTTTCCAAAAAGTCTTGAGTTTCCAAGATTAATTGCTTAAAATTAATGTTTTTATCCCTAGCGTATCTTGCCCTTTATGTAATATCCCTCCCTTTAATAATAAATAATAAATAATAAATAATAAAATATAATAATATAATATAAAATAATACAAATACAAAATAAATAATAATATAATATAAATAAATCATTTAATAATAAATTAATAAATACTAAATCATAAATGATAATAAAAATATATACAAGAAAATAAATAAATAATAATAATAGTTAATAGTAATAACTACACTAAAGCCTAAATAAGAATAAATAGTAATAAAACAAGAAAAGCAATAAAAAGAATCATTAAAGCTATCAAAAAGAAGAAAATAAAACAAGAAAGCTAAAAATCAAAGAAAAGTAAAGAAATAAAACAAGAAGGCTAAAAATCAAGTTGCTTGTAGACACATGGAGTGTGTGCATGTGGTTCCCATCCAATGTTGTTCTATTTAATAGATGGTGAGGAAGATGAGAGGCATTCTTGCATTCCATCATTCCGAGATTCTATCTTTCATTCTCTTGGGAGAATGGTATACTAAGACTTAGGAGCACTGGCAGTAGTCGTTGATTGAGGGCTCCGGGGTGGCCAGTTGTAGCAGAATCCTACACAATTGAGCCTACGGTTGGGTGGAGAGTTGTCCCCAAAACCCTATTGCGGTAAGCCTACTTCTACCACAGGTAAGTACTCTTCATAGTTTAAATTTAATGTTAATAAGTTAATTAGATATATATTTTGGGCTGTTACATATGGTATCAGAGCCAAGTTAAACCCTTAGGGCCTATGGGCATGCGGAAATTTACTTTGTTGGAATTTTTAACTTGACTTGTTTTTAAGTTACAGGTTGATTACTTCCAGGAGGCGGCATAATTTTTTTCAAACCCTCACTATGCCGTAAATTTTCTTTATTCAATGCAGACTTACTGCATAGTTATATTTTGATTGGTTTTGGTGATTACGTTTATGCCTGTATCCACTTTGGATTTGGAATTAGATTTGTTTCTCTACAATTTTAGCATAGATGCTTGAGTAGAGGGAAAAATATTTATCATTGAATATTGACTTTGTTCTGTGCTTGCATTGTTAAACCTGCATAATCTCAAAAAAAACCATTTGGTGAAATTGATAATCTAACTACTTTAGTTTTTAAAACCCACTTCCATACAAAATCTACTCTTGGTCCCTAAATATGACAGATCTAAAGATAAAAGCATAAATCTTGAACACTGGTTAAACTTGTGAAATTTTGGTTTGCATGTGCAGTTTTATTTTTACCTTTTCTTGTCAGTTTGTTTTGTTTTTCTGACGTGAAGCAATGAATGAATAAGAGCTAGTGGGACTAAGTTACGAAAAATTTCTCGTCCTCAGTCCTGCTAAAGAGAATACGCAAGTCTGAATAGTGTTAACACAACACTCTAGTTAACATGTTTGTTTATTGATCATCCATATAGATTCTCCTTTTAATTGTGATGTTGCTATTTACATTACTTTCATTAAATATGGCTGCTTTATTTCATAGATAATGTGATCCATGTGCTTTCAGCTTGTAGAGCTTCCATTAACCGATAAGCAGAGGAACATGGCTCATTATTAGAGACTATACCTACCAACTATACATGTGTTCAACATTAAAGTCGCACCATTCAAGATCCAACTGCCGTACCAATAGGCTGAAACTCATCATATCGCTATCTCTAAAATTGTCTCCTAACTACTTTTGTCTAAAATACTGTTTTTGTATTTAAAAATTACAACAGTGACTTATGGCTACATGGCTTTTGTTCCCTTTTTTTAATTCTCTGGCAAAATCTGTTCATCAGATTCTATAAATGAAGAAAATGTGAAATGAGTTCATCTTCATCTTAATAGAGACTATATGAAATGCAGGAAATTAGAGTAAAAAAAAGCACAACTCCATGCTCACATCTATTGAGAATCCAATCCATATGTCTAGAGTAGTGTAGATTCCACTTGAAATACACCTCTGCTTGAAGTATTTTTCCCAGCTGCTATAATATTTCCAAGTAATCAGATTTGGAATTGGATGAATTTTTTAAGATTCCTAACAGTGCTTCATCCAAAACGTAGCATTATTCAATGCACAGACATGACTGAGAGGACGAAATAATGAATCCAGTGTGCCTGGTATCAGGATTTAGTTTTTTCTCTCTGTGTTGCTTCAGTTCTAGTAAATGCAATGTCACTTTAAACCATAAAAAAAAAATGTATGGGATTTCCGTTAGTTACCGGATCTGTTGTTAAAGATCGAGATCTCCTATTAATTAAATTCCACAAAGAGATTAGACTGATTTTTTTTGGGTGCATCAAATTGTCTCTACCTTACTCGTTCGGTCAAATGGGTGAAAGAACCTAAGTATTAAATCATCAATAAATCCTAACTCGAGAATGAGATTAGGTCTAGGAATAAAAACAACCATTCATATTGAAAGCCACGGAAAAAGGGTTGTAGCATTGTGGGTGTTTCCTTTATGCCCAACTTGAAGCTAGGTGAGGTAGGAAAAGTCAAAATTAAATTGATTTCATGTTGTTTATGTTGGGACAAAAATGATGGGATAACGATTATCCAAAATTCTCAGCATTATCCATGCAATTTTTAGAAAAAAAGAAGCCTCGAGAAAAGTATGGTTATCGAATTCTTTTCGATTTTTGGTAGAAACCTGCTTTGGGTGGCTATAGATCATGTGCTATGAGGAAAAAAAACCGCAAAGCATGCCAGAAAAATCATAGAGAAAAGGTTGTCGTACCACAAGTGTTGTTTTATCACCATTTTGAAGGTAAGTGAGTTGGCCACAAGCCAATGGTACCTTTTCAATGGAAAGTTGGAAGAAAATCCGTAATTCGGCTTGTCACCTTCTGTCAACGAGAAGTTAAAGATGTAGGTTCTGATAAGATTATCCACAACCTAGTCGAATTAAGTAATCACTGTTAGCGATAAAAATAATGTTTTTTTTAAAGAAAATGTCTATCCTCATCATTACGGTGTGCTTATCCTTCAACATATAGCAGCTATGCATTATTTAAATTAGCTCGACCCTAACCTTCCTCATTGTATGTGCACTGTGGGAGTAAACGCACCAATGTTTCATGACTAAGAGTCATGGGTTTTCGGGTAGTGTTGCGTGACACTTGTTTCAAATCACTGGTTTTGAATCATGCATAGTAGAAGTGAATTCGGTTATAAAGCAGAAGTTCGATCTGATGTTGGCTGGATCCTACTTTCCCTTCTTCAGGAAGTGATCTTCATAAAGATTTTCTTATTTTCTTTATAGCTTCAGTGTCCAGGTAATTCGATTTCTTTATGTTGTTCCTGTTTGTTGTTCTGATCTTTAAATTAAGTTCCACATAAGAAAATCGGAGAATACCCATGTAAAGTTTTGGTTTATTACTTTAATAAGCTGAATGAATGAATTCTGTGAATATTAATCCAAATTTAGAGATACAGGAATCATTTTACGGTTTCCGGATGCGATCAGTAAACTGTCAATTGTGTTTCAGGTTGATCATTCATTTAACTGATTTCTTCTTCTCTGAATACCACGATTTCGGTTGAATAATTTATTATTTTCTCATTTCGCTTATATGCACCAAAATCCTTTAAATTTGAACTTAAAGATCGTCTAAATAACGTTGTAATTTGACATTTAAAATTTCCATTCCAAGCGCTAGATTCCCTTTTAAATCTTTTAAATTGACCGAGAGAGGAGAAATGTATATGGCCCTAAAACTAAAGACTCTTTGATGAACATTCTATGCTAAATTTTAGCGTAATGAACTAAGAAATAGAAATTTATGAATTTATTCATCTAAGCATGGAAAAGAATACATATACAGTAGTGGAACAATCAGTTCCATCACAGTTACGAGGCATTATATAAGAAACTAAAAGAAATACTGCCACTAAAATTCAATGTGCTCATAGATAGAGAGTGAAGAAATTCTTAAGACTTATATCTGAATGACCCTATGGTCCTAAAGTTTATGGCACATCTGGTTTACTTAGAGCACACAATGTACGTAGAGGTTCAATGCTATTCATGGTTGGCCATGAGTGGTGTGAGGAATCTAACTGAAATGGACACTATGCCATTGGTTTAGAATTGCTCATCTGTGGTGTTAATTTTTGAGGCTAGTTGTTTTCTGGTCGTCATAAAACTTTGCAACCTGGTTTGTATTTGTCTTGTGCTTTTCAACACTGATAACATTTATCAATGGTTTAATATGGTTTATATTATTTAATTAGCAAGGAAAATAGCGTTTTTTAAAATAAAGTTCTCATTACATAACTGCAATTTCATTATATTCGTAGACATAGTTATCTGAGAAGAATATAAAGTTGAATTTAGTGGACCATGCATATTCAAATTAAACAAATTTTGATTTGTCTTTTCCTCAACGTTTTGTAATTGACCATACAGACCATGAAGGAAACCAGTACAGACCTTTAATATTAAAAGTTAAAACCTGGATAAATAATAGGGACTTTATTGAGAAAACAGGAATCGAAAGTTTCAGAGCAGTCAAAAAAAAAAAGGAACATATTTAGGCTTTCTTTCGAAAGAAGTATTGAAGCATGAAGTGGTCTAGATGATTGAGAATCAAAATGCAATTAGTGGTTTTGAGGTGAATATCTAAAAGAAAGTGACAACTGATGTTCATGGGTTTGAGTCTCAGGCACCAGAATGGTAGGTGTTCTTTCTAAAATCCTATCAATTGTCCAACCTTGTGATAAAATTTACAGTTGTTGGAAAGGCAAAGTAAACAATATGAAAGGAAGCCCATTTAGTTTATGAGATGAATGCACTCTTAGAGCAGTTTGATTATTAGGACGATGGTAAATTTACAGGACAGATGTATCGAGATCTGAGAAAGCTAAAGGTTACTCTTTAAGAACTTAAATCCCAATATTCCATGAATCAAGACACTATTCCGGATGCTTTTTAATACTTATGCATTTTGATTCATAAGAATAATTTAGTGACCAGCATAGCTGACAAATGGACTAAGAAACGTACATGCAAAGTAAAAAATGAGTAAATATAATCTTACGTTTGCAAAGTAAATATGATTTTTTTTTTTTTTTTTTTGCAAAGTAAAAATCAGTTACAAATACTTGTGTGCATATGCAATTCAAGTCAGTGACATTTTCTCTGTTTTGTTGTTCAATATCAGGCTGACCTATCTAATCCCATGGGCTGTTAGGAATTGTGAAGATACTTGGACCAAAATGTTACATCTCTTGCAAGTTAGGGAAGCAAGGCATAAATTTAATAATCAGATAAGATATGCATAAGGTTAATAGTCATATTTGTGACACTGTCACAAAAATTTTGATATAAACATGTTGTGATATTTAGAAAAGAGAATTTATGTTGGAAGCTAGTCAGCGACAACAAAATTTGGAAGCTATTTAATTGCATGCTTTTGTCGAACAGAATTGTAGGCAAAATAAAACATGGTTCAAAACGAAGGCATGAATTAAATTAATTTATATTTAATATTTATAGGATAAAGGAAGATTACCAGTGGAGCATTATATAAAATTCATATGGAAATTGGCCCATGCCAATTGCAAGTACTGAAAGGGAGAGTTTAGAACAAAAGAAATTTGGCAAGTATGGAGAATTTTCATGTAAAAGAAACCATTAAAGGAAATCAGGTTTTCAGTGAGACAAACTAATTACAGAACTATTGTGTTAAAAAAATGAGCTGTATAGAATACTTATACAAGATAAAAAGTTCCTGCTCAAATAAAACTCCATGAGAACGGGGTTTCTAAGCTTTAAAAGAATTCATAGTAAGTGCATTTTCTTGGTTTCACCAAAAAAAAAAAAAAAAAACTATTTCATCTAGTGTTCACAAATATGCGTTGTTTTTTTTCTGCAACAAGTATGCATTGTTTCTCAGAAAAGGCATAAAGCCCTGACAATTATATTTTCTCAGAACATTACGTTCAAGATAAGTTTTCTTGCATGGATCCTTGCATTTGCACTCATTTTCTGTAAACAATGACAAGTTATATTCAGCAATGTTTTATAGGAATAGTGAGACATGGCACTTAAGCTACATGTGTGCTTTCAACTAGGTTTCAGAGTGTAAGAAACATCTGAGGTAGTTGTAACAATTTTTAGTACAGGTATGTTCTAGCAACATATTAATATCAGAATTGGATACAAAATCGATGGAAGAAAAAGTTTGAATGCTTATAGAATGTTGCCTTCAAACTCTAGTTGTCTTTCCTTCCTACCTTATCTCATTATACAAGTAGTGCGAGCTTTGTTTCTTAAGACTTCAATAAGCTAAACAGGTTCATGTCTTTGGCATGTCTGAACTCTTTATATCTAATACTGGTAGTAAGTTTGAGTTCGATATGATTTGCATGTAATTGACAGTGGAGTGGTCATTTTCTTGTTCTATTCGAACAAGAATTTCATTTCTTCCAGGTTTCCTTACACAATCTCTTATTAATATGCAACCTCTGAAGAATAAGGGACATATCAGGGAACTCAATAATTTTTTAAGTTGGCTGAGAAATTCGATAATGCCTTAATCCATGAATAATAAACATTTTTGCAGTCCTGTGTTATATGGGTTTCGTTGGAGTGCTTGCGTTTTGCAGATGGTTTTTGGTCTTGTATAATCAAGGTTTATCTTAGATCGTTGAGGTTTTCAGATTGGAGAAGACCGAAGCTTTTATGACAACATTATCTTTGTGGCCCTTTATATATGAAATTTCTTGATTCAGTGATTCATCACTAATATTGTGGGCCCTTTGCTTGTAAGATTTCTCGACATTGTTGTCAAAAGGAATTTGCAGGAAACGCATAGCCACGACCACAAGCTTACAATCTTATGTTTAATGTCTTATCCAGGGAAAATAGTATGGCTAAATGTATTGTAATTTAAGGAATGGTGTTGCCTTTGCGGGTGCGCTTGCAGGCATACCATATAATTAATAAAACGATTTTATTTTGTGTTGGGGAGGGATAACCTTCCCAATCATCCGATCCGGTTTTGGGTCGGGTGGTAGTGTCTCTTCTTTATGGTGTGGAATATTTTTATGCTTGATTCATAAATTTTATGACATATATATCATATTAATATTACTTCACCATATATCATATTAATTTACTGAACTAAACATCAATACAACTTTTATACTGTCATAGATTAACACATGACATGAAAATAGTAATTGAATGTGATTAAAAGGAAAATGTCACTTTAGTTTTACTTTGCTTGGTCATACGACTTTGTTCAAAGCATATAATAAATCATCCGATCGTACTAGTTTTTCTTCATAAAAAGGTTTACGTGAGTTTATCCAGAAAGCTCCACTATGTAATTATGTTGTCCAGTCATGAGGACTATTCATGATTAGTTTCTTCATGGGCCTTAACTGGTTAAAAGGCATCCACTTTGTAGATACTATACCTTCCATAGGATTAATTGTAATCTTGTAATAGGAAAAAGATTCTTTAGTCACGAGACTCGAAGCACTTCTTCGACTTTTGGTGGATATTGAACCACATCTCCGTGATTGATAGAATCTAGATCATTAGTACTTCTTATCTTGCATTTAATGATCATTTGAAAGGTGAATTAGTGGATGGATTGGATCATCTAGTGACTCACATCACATTGCAGTTTTTCTTTAATTAGCTATCCAATTTGGTATCTAAGGACAGATATATTCTTAGCAATAAGCTACAACAATCAGATTCTTGACAGTAGAATAATGTTAGTATAACTTAAAGTCTGGTGCATTCATTAGTTCCTCATTGCTTTCTCATGCAGATTCTTTGGTTCTTTGTTCACATTAATATCTCATTATATGATATGACATAATTAAGATATACTTTTATGATTCAGTAATTCATTGGAATCAGTAAGCCAAAGGGTAAATGGATGTACAATCAAGAGATTTTAATTTTGAGATAGATGATGGTGTGATTATACTATTGGTGTAAATCATCAACTACCTTATAGAAATAAGTCGAACTGATTATTGAAAAGTACTTGACGATGTTTCATGCTATCATGATAGGAAGATGATGATGTACATATGGTTCTTCTAGTGATAAGGCATCTATATGATAATAGCGAGATGCATAGGTATTATAATGTTATGTCAAGGTATAGTGACATTTTCATTTACTGCGTGATGATAGGTATTTAATGTTCAATACTCATGATGGATATGATATGCATAACGTGACATAGGAATTATGATATGAGGATTATTGACATGTGGTTCATTTATGTGAACTCATGATATGTTTTAATATATTATGTGATGCGATAGCTCCTATGGATTATTTCCTATGATACTATGATGGCATGCTTAATGCATTGGATGCATGTTGAGATGTGATGATTCACAGGACTCCACAAACGGGCCGAGAGGGCCGGTTTATTTGATGATCTCGTGCAAGCCCATACGCACGAGGGAGAATAAGTAACACCATATGGGTTGGGGACAAAACTCAATCAACACTACATATGCCAGTGGTTCCTTTGTCTTGTGTATAGCTCTTGATGGATAGCTCTTGAAGAGCTATGGGACCATCTTGAGAAGGCCAAGTGCCTGATGTTCCAGGCTTGGTGCCTGATGATTCCAGGCTTGGTGCCTGATAATTCCAGGCTTGGTGCCTGATGATTCCAGACTTGGTGCCTGTTATTGGATTGGGATGTCGAAGTCTGGAAGGGATGTAAAGGACTCTGATGCCTGGGGTTGTGCGCCTTAGTAGTTGTGGAGGAAGTGGGCCAGCCTGCGAGATGCCCGGGGTCATTGAGTACCGGACCGGATGCCTGCCTTGGGGCAGATGAGGTCACCGGATGCCTGCCTTGGGGCAGATGAGGTCTAAGTCAGGCACGAGCCTTGGCACCAGCCTTGGACTAGGATATAGACTGGGTTAGGCTTCTGTCTGGTGACGAAAGTGGAAAAAAGACAGAGATTCCTGGAGATTTCCCAGGGTGTTGGGGACTTTCGATGCTTGCTGGTTATACTAGTTTAGCAGAGGGTGTTGGCAACATGAAGAAAATAATAATACAAAAATAATCATTAATAATAAAAACTTAACTTCGGGACGAAGTTCCTTAAAGTGGGACAGAGTGTAATA
>APFE030389600.1:0-10341 GCA_000404065.3 Pinus taeda
AGCTAATATTATCCACGACCTCTGGCTTTCGAAGGTAAAAGTACATTTGAGACAAGACATGCCCTCACTTTATCAAT
Source organism: Pinus taeda (assembly GCA_000404065.3). Lineage (NCBI taxonomy): Eukaryota > Viridiplantae > Streptophyta > Pinopsida > Pinales > Pinaceae > Pinus > Pinus taeda. The sequence continues at coordinate 78 of APFE030389600.1, forward strand.
TTTCATGTATGGTAAGGTATGTCTTCTTATGCTATTTCCTTTACTCTTACTACCCTTTCTTTTATCCCAACCTTGACCTATTTTACCCTAGCCTCTGCTTTTACCTTTCTTTCTGGCTCTCTGCTTCTTATTCTTGAATGCCTAAAATGTATGATGGTTGAGTTGTTTGCATTCCAATTCTGAATTAAAATGTATGATGGTTGAGTTGTTTGCATTCCAATTCTGAATTAATGGTCGACTCAACAACATACTTGTTAGTTCAACTATCTAGTTGACTCGATCTACGAATCCCCTTAACAAGTAGTAAGATATCTTGATTTTTCCATTTTCTTCGGAGTCTATAAGTGAAAAAAAAAAAAAATTAAAAATAATTTATAGTTACCACTGCTGCTCCTGCAGAGTCAAAAATAATATTGGAATTGCAAAATTGCATAGTCAAAAATCATATTAGGAGTAGTAGATATACAAAATTAGATAATTGATAGACAATGTGAAAAAAATAATTTAGTTACCAGCGCTACATGAAGATGCTATTCTTTTCTTCAAAATATAGGAAGTGACAAAAGAATTGATAATTTTGGTGTATTATTTAGGTGTTTTATGTACAAATCAAATTTTAAATATTAGTTATTTAACATTTCTAATTTATATTTACTTTTTTCACATTTACATAATACAATTATGAAATTAAGATGCAAAATGATATATGTAAACTTATATCAATCATATTTAACATTTCTAAATTTATATTTACTTTTTTCACATTTACATAATACAATTATGAAATTAAGATGCAAAATGATATCTATAAACTTATATCAATCATATTAATAATTTAATTATGATAAATCACTCTATTTTAAGTACATTTACTGATATAAATCTATTTTCATCACCTTATATCGACCATATTTACTAATATATATATTTTGTTATAAATGAAACTAAATCTATTTGTAAATATTCAAAATACTAAATTTAATTTAATTTTATAACTACTTTTAAATATTATTGTTAGATGATTGATTAAGATATGAAGAATGTAGACCAGGTTAAAGGGAAAAAAGCTTAGAAATATTTTTTCCAAACACACATCCCATAAATAGATAGATAATTTTCGTGAAAAAGAGCATAGAATTATTTTTTTCAAACACACATCCCATAAATAGATAGGTAATTTGTCTATACAATATTGGAACTATACTCAACTTAACATAACAAGTATATATACATTTTCATTTTGAAAAGTTAACATGCTTACGAAACTTGAATTTAATATTAAATAATATCAAGTTTTCATTAAGATGAAAAATATAGGAATTGGTAAAAGAATAATAGTTATGGTGTATTATTTAGTTGTAATTATGTTGATATACATTTTATCTATTAAAAATTAGTAAAATTTGTAGATGGTTTTTTTTAACACAAGTGTTTATTTTATAATGTTTTTAGGTACTAATCAAATTTTAAATATTAATTTCTTTACATTTCTATATTTACTTTTTTCACATTAAAAAAACAATTAAGATACAAAATGATATCCATTAACTTATATCATGATAATATAGTTATGCTAAATCATTTTATCTTAACCATATTGCATAATATAATTTCTCAATCACTTTATATCAACCCTATTTACTAATATAATATAATTATGATAGTGATATAATTATGCTAATATATATTATATTATATATATATATATAAAAATAATTATAGAAAGCTTGTTGTAAATGAAACTAAGGACTTCTCCCAAAATTGAAGTCTTCTGCAAATATAAATATAATTATGATTAGTGATTAATTATGCTAATATATATATAAATTATAGAAAGCTTTGTTGTAAATGAAACTAAGACTTCTTCCCAAAATTGAAGTCTCTGCAAATATCCGCTAAACGAAATTTAACCTGCCAAAAGTTGCAACGACAAAGACACGTTGATTCAGGAATGAAAGAATGACCAATGAAAATCTCATATATTGCTGCAAGGTGGTGGAGGAGAATCACACAAAGATATTTTAGTGTGCCAATCTTGAAAGAAACCAGGAAAAGCACACAAGTAGATATCAAACTTGGAGGAACGTGGAAAACCACATAAACAGATCAGATAAAAGCCAACAAGCTTTGCCAAGTAAAACCATGAGCAAAACCATGAGCCTTTGCAGCCAAAGCCCCTTGATCAACAATATAAAACGTAGCTTAAATACTGTCCTTAAAACAATAGCCTCTCTTGAAATTCTCGTAAGAATTCCTTCCAAATGTGCATCCAAATCCCTTTTCACATCATCAAGACTCCTTGTCCAGAAATCTTCCAAGTTAAACCAGCGTCCCACATTCCTTGGAAAATACATAACAGCTGTGAACCATCTTAACAGGACCACTATCCATAGTATAAAGACAAATACAAACTCAATAAAATAAATCAATATGCTCACCAACTCTAAGCCATTAATCGATCTCCAATACCATATGGTTTTAACAACTAATAACAGAAAGCAAACTGTGTTTAGTTGTCCCGCAAAAGAAGTGAGAACTGATCTAGCCATTATATAGTCAGCCTGGGATGCACGAGTCACAATCAAACATTTGAAAATGTGATCCTCAATGTTTTTACATTCGTGTTTTTCCTTGTAAATGCAACAACACGAGATTCCCAATGGAACCTTTTGACATTCCTGTTTTTCCATATAAATGCAACAACACGAGATTGCCAATGGAACCTTTTGAGAAAATATCTTACAAATGCTTTTCCCTGCTATAACAGCGGAGGTCAAGAGCACAAACAACAACAGAAGGGTTGTGAAAAAGGTGATGTAGGAAACTTTGAACCATATTCTATAACTCTTACGCTCTTCCCAGGTTTCAGAAGACATACCCAAAGAAACAGAATAGGTTGGAGATAGCCATTCTGATTCTTGTTCCTCCTTTACGTTCACAAGGAAGTAAACTTCTTTGCTCATATGCCATATTACACTTAATGCTAATGCTCTAGTATTGCTCCAGACAGCTCGCAAACCAGAACGGACCATGCCAGGAAGCAAATAGCCAGTCAAAAGACATATCATTACTCTCCTAACATCATATATCAGCGAAAATTCAATCAAAAGATCCAGTTGGATGTGTTTTAGTTTAGTTTTTTATTCGAATTTTCGAGGACAACGCAAGCGGTCAACGCGTGGAGGAGGCGAACCCATCAGCGAATGGGGTAATCGCGCCTATCTTAATCAAATTCAAGGGGAATAACCCAGAATCCATGATTCTCCAGCGATGCCAGAAAATGCAATTGAAATCCATGAAGGATGACAAATTAAAATCTGGCCGCACCCAAATTGCGGACTTTGCTTCCACTCTCAACATCTCTGCCCATGTCAAGGAATACCCGGAGCGAATATATGACGAGTTAACAGATTCTCAGAAAATTGCTCAAAATGTCAGTACAGTTTTGAGAATGAGAGGAAAAAAACATAAGGCTCTACTGGTTAGTTGCCTTTACCACGCAACCAGCCAACTAGATCAACCGAAGTCTTTGGATGAATTTGCAGCAGGGACTGGTCTGTCCAAAAAAGATATCAGCCATGCACGCAAATTTATTCAACAGCAAACCACTAATGTTAATATTGAGGGAAACGATGACAAGAAGGTTAGCAGGGTTGAAACATTACCGGTGGTCGTTGTCAATGCCTCTAATGGCGCTCAGCCTCATGATCTTTGCAAGAAGGGAAATTAGACCTGAAAATGAGAAAGCTACACAGACTGTAGGAAATAAGGAAGCGAGATTTAATAAGTTTACAGTAAACTTCATGAAATTGATGGAGAAACTCGAGGCCAATCGTTGCACCTCTTCTTTGCTGGCTTTCAAAGCCTCAAGTTGTAGCCTACTTGCAAAAATTAAATCATTCCTAAAATGCAATGTGGGAATTTGTTGCCATCTATGGAGGTCTACCTGCAAAATTAAATCATTCCTAAAATGCAATGTGGGAATTTGTTGTCGTCTACCTGCAAAATTTTTGTTGTCGTCTACCTGCAAAATTAAATCATTCCTAAAATGCAATGTGGGAATTTTTTGTTGCCGTCTACCTGCAAAATTAAATCATTCCTAAAATGCAAGGTGAGAATTTGTTGCCATCAATGGAGGTCTACTGCGAAAATTAAATCATGTCTACTAAGAAAATCTTTCAAAAAGTCTTTCAAAGTTCCAGAACTCCTCCTCCATAGCTAGATAGGATATGACTAAGATAGGATATGACCAAGATGGCGGAGCCGAAGCCCAGGAAGAAGAGAGCTTTGTAAAATGGACAGAGAGAGGTCTCTAAAATACATAGAGTCCCTGCAATGCAAGCTGTAATAAGCTGTAATAGGAAATGCAAGCTGTAATCAGCATGCACGATGTGTTCATGCAACTTGCCACGAAGCCCTCAACTGCCAACTAACTAAACCAACAGAAACCTAAAAAAGACTTTGGATAAAACCACCTAGACCAAAAATAAATCTTATATAACAACCACTTTGGATAAAACAACAAAGACCAAAACAAGCCGACAATAAAACTTTGGTTAAATATCACTTGCAACAATATTTTAACATCGGGATAAGCTAGGCCTGCAATAAGAGGTAGTTTTTTTAACTTTGGTTAAAATTTGGATGGATAACAATTGCGATCGTAAAACTTTGGTTAAACTATAATAAAGCTCAAAAAATTTTTAGTAAACAAATGAATTAATTGTAATTTAGCGATCTGTGGCCTAAGTTTTCGGAAAACTAGCCGGCAATAAGAGGTCGAAACACAAACTTTGGATAAAAGTCTACTGGGCCGGACATTTTATTTTACAACATTGGCTTAAACATGACATGTACAGGAAATTTTATTTGGTCAAAGCTAAGCTAATTAATTGCTGGTCAACGATCGATTGATCGCTATAGTCCAGCCGGAGGCAGGGACTATAAAAAACGAGTATGCCTCTTCCTTGTAACGTTATAAATGCACAACTCTTTCTGCTCCTCCCATTTCATGCTTAGACTCCTCCAATGTCATCACAGGCCTAATTAGCCCTAGAAGCATTGAAGAATGCACAATTTAGAACTTCCACGGAAGAAGACTTGGGGAAGAATATTCCCCTCCCTATTTTATATTATTTTTGAATATATATATTTATATATAATATAATTAATGTAATATTTATATATAAATATAAATATATTCTTTTATATTAATTATTCTATATTATTATTATTATAATACAATACGTGTTGGAATCGGTGGTTTTTGATGATGATGATGATGGATGATGGTTAAGTCCGCTGAGACCAAAATAAATGATCTATCGACTAAGAAGACAATTTTTTATTATTGATTTAAGATTTTATTCCTATGCTCAAAAGCTTGGGAGAGAAGCCCTACCCGAGTTACATAATTTTGGCATTTATAAAAGGCTAGGAAGGTCAATATTGTAACAAGGTTGTGAAAATTGAGATTTAATGTGGTTGTACGCAGGGCACTCTAAGAGGAAAGTGGGTTTTTTCGTCCTCGATGCTCCATTCTCAACATATGGCAGTCCTTTCCATCATGGCGTTTTAGGAACTGCCCAAGCCCTGTTTCACTATGGAGTCATGAGAATTCGTTTATAATCTTTGCTAAAAGGTTAAATTAATAATTAATTATATAATTAAAAATTATATTTATAAATACATTGTTTTAACTCAATTTAACAATTAAAGTTAAATAAATTAAATAAATTTTATTTAATATTAATATATTTATTTTATAATTTGTAAAAATATATTAAAATACAAATTTTACGCCTAAGCAATGAAATTCAACCAAAATTTGATTGATGATATTTCCCAAATCGTAACTCCAAATGAAGTGAAACTTGAACTGTTAGAAAGATAGTGATAAAACGCATGCAATGACACAATCAAAATAAAAATGCAAGAAAAATAAAAATCTCGCAAAATTAACAAAATTAAAGCATTAAAGAAATGTTTTGACCAAAATTTTCATGGAGGGTCCCTATAATTTCTTTAAAAAAATATGAGTGTTGTCGCCACAATAATTGGTGACACATGGGGATGAAACAATTATCTCTAGTTTAAAATAATATGCTTAAATTTACCAAAGGTCGAAATAAAAGCTTCTAGAACATTCTCGCATATTACACCATTTCTAAAGGTCTCACGTAGGACAATCAAAATAAGATAAGTTGTTAAAGATAAAAAGTACATGAATGCCCAGCTTTAAAATGATGAATCTAGGTATAGGGAATAATTATTATTTTTAAATTATTTCTCTATAATTAGTCAGTAAAGATAGCTAGGAGGTTTTAAGGATTAATATACATCTATTAGATATAAAATTATCTCTTTTTCCCCACATCGCTTCACTACCAGCAGGCCTATTCAGTACCTCGATGAAGTTTTTTTTATACCATGTATGCATTGGTCCATTGCCAACGAGCTTGTTCAATACTTCGATGAGTTTGCATACATATTTGTTTTCAACTCTCTTATGTGTCACCCTTTTGATAAGCTTTATTTTAAAAATCGCTTTTAGTAATCGGGTGAAGAGAGCAGGGTGGTACAAGAGGTTTTTTTAATTTAAAGAAATAAATGTGATACTATTTTTGTTTGACCCTACTAGTCTTCTCTTCATCTACCAATATAGAGGTTTTAAATGTTGAGGGGTATGGGAGGGATTCAAAGCAAAGACTGTAGGCAATTCATTCCTTTATATAGGTGAACTTATACCACTTTAGTCATATCTCAAAGTTCCCCATAGATAATGGTCGATGTACGAGAAAGTGAAAGCTTAGTATGGATTACCTTTAGATAAATGAAATCTCATTTAAAAAGTAGAGTAAATATTCCCCCATGTAGACCTACTAGTATTGTATAGGAAATATTCCCTCATATAGATTTTGGAAATATCATCAAAATCCAATCCAAAGCAATAGTGAAATCAATGCACTTCAAAGATTACAAAAGAAAGAAAATGCAAACCTGGAAGAAAAGGTAGATGAAAAATCCATAATTGAAAGGAAGCTCCCACAAGGCATCATATGAAAATATGTCTCAGCAAAAAGTGAAACCATGTATGTTTTTCTTAAGTTGAGATCTTAACGAGTTATATCTTGTAGAGTTGTATTGGATTAGGATTTTATTGAAAAAGGAACCCTACAACTTGAGGGAAGCCATGGATAAAAGATGAAGTTGCATCAAACATCTCTTGTTTAGTGAATATATTGTTTCAAAATAAGTCTTAAGAAAATAAAGAACAAGATATTAAATGAAAAACGAGGTAAAGTAAAGAGACTCCTTGATGTCACTTGTGTGCCCTTTAAACATCATCACAACTGCTTCTTTGAGCCAAAAGGGGTGGAAAGTAAACTGGAGGATTTTTAAGCAATATTGCTAGCAACATCAAACCTCCAGTGTAACAAGTGAGGACCTGTAAAAACATAGCTAAAATTAGAAAATATTAAAACAAAACTAAAACTAAAATGAGGATGAAAAATAGTAAAAGATGAAAATAAGCATATGAAATTACCTTGAAGAATCTCATTATGATTTACCTTAGAGATTTTGATTTCCTTCAAATTCATTTTTTCAAGAAGAAACTTCATTTTATGATTAAGAGAAAATAGCAGAAAGAAGTTGCAACTCTATTAAATTTCATATGCCTATGATCATCGAATTTATTAAGTCTAAACTAGAGTGAACATTGAGCCATAAAGGAATAATTCATGTTCAAGGAATCAAGAATAAGTTAAAATAATCATAAATAAGAACGAAAACCAAAAAAAATCTGCCAAAATGTACTTCACTTTATATTGCAGCTGAGATTATTCTCATTGCCTCTTCTGATTTTATATCAGCCCTGGAGTTTTCTTAAAATACCAAGGAATCAGTTCAAAGTACCAACATATGTGTGTGTATATGGATAGATAGGACTTGGACCTTTTCATAGTGAGTATTAAAATGGATCTGTATATAATCAAATCAAAAGAGAATCCCAAATCCAATATAAATTCACACCCAACCATATTACCTATGCATCAATGTTGATATATATTAGACTATGAAATGCCATGGTGATTTCTAGATGGAGAAGGCCAACATCAAAACTATAGTGGATGGGCACATCATCCTGATGATAATATTTTGGAAAAAAACAATTAAGCATGCTTATCAATTTGCCACATAATTATGATAGTTGCTCGGGAGTGACAAGTAGCACGATGTGATTTGAAGGGGCTATGAGTTGGCATCATCATGACCAATTACATAATCCAAGGAGCTAACTCCCAGAAGGAACGAAGAGTGTGCCTTTAAGAGATGGTCGAGGTAACTAGATCCGAGATGATGTGGAAGGGAAGGATGTGTGTCCCAATGAAAAGTGATGTGAGGGTATGTAAACACCACGTGGATTATATAAATCATATTAAAAGAAAGATCCATGAAGAGATAAAACATTATCACATTGAAAGGTCCAGGATGACATGGAGCGTGGTTATGTAGAAAGCGAGAATGAAGGACCAATAAGCAAACTAGAGTGTGGTGCATGAGGGACCTACAAGTAGTGTGTGATGTTGAGTTGTCTCAGAGGTCCATCCCTGGCTTTCTTGAATAAAAAAATGTATGAAAAATTTGTGGTAGGAGGTTCGGGATGACGTGGAATGGAGAATCATATGAGGAGAGAATAGAATGTGTCGTGAGTCAATTGAAATGCCACATGGGATGGTTGAGTCAACCCGAAAAAGGGAGCTCGAAAGAAACAAATGGCGAGCTCAAGGAAACATCTAAGGCGAGTAGATCTGGGATGATGTGTAAAGTAACAAGTGTGAGGATTGAATAAGAACGCTTGTGCGTGGTTACGAATTCTAGGGGTTGAGTCATCCCGAGATGGGATGAAATGAAAGGTATGTGCGTTGAAAGTTTTAGGATGAAGAGCTCTGGAACGGCATGGAAAGAGGGATTCTTGTGGCCCGATGAAATAATAAAAGCATAAGGGAGAAGAGCCCACAAACACACATGTAATGATTTATGTCACCTAGGGAATAATCGAGAGGTGTATCCGCTAGGACCTCTAGGGTGAATTCCTCCAGGGTGATGTGTAAAGCAAGGGAACAAAGAACCAATGAAATAACAGGAAGCCTTAAGTGACAAGGGGAACCCATACGCATATGTCATGGGGACTAAATCATTATGTAATAACTTAGTTATCCCGGAGTATATATAAAGAATGAAACCAAAAGGAAAGGTATGGGACGATTACCTCTGGGACAAGACAAGCACTAGTAAGAAAGGTTTGACCCAGGTCGGCCTCTATGAATGAGGAGTTTTATAATGAACAAAGGTATGGCCTCGAGAAGGATATGGGAATAGATAAGGGTTCTTATTCACTGATTGATAGATTTCATTGAAGACCCCTTCACCTTTTTCCATTATTACATTTTTATGCTCACATTATTCACTTGCCCAAATAACTTGCAGATCAATTAAATGCTTTAATGTTTGAGATAATGCAGTAGTCTATAAAGCGACTTTTTGAAAGCCTTTCCGGTGGATTTTTCCGGTCAAAATCCGGTAGCAATTTAGTGAAATCCCAAGTTTGATAGCTAGTTTCTGCATAATCAATGGCTCCCAGGGGTTTTTCAGGGCACTGAATCCAAATATGCAGTTAAAAAACCATTTTAACTGCTAAAAATCAAGATTTAACCTCATTTCTTCCGCCGGATTCCGTCACCGGAATCTCCAAAAAGTCGCATTATAGACAACTCCTGAGATAATGTGTAGTGAGAAAAGACTTTATCTCTGATATTAGTTTTTCACCAATGATGCTCAAAAATTCATTTTCATTAATAAAACAATCAAAACATGATTATGACTCATCTTGTAAATTTGCAAAACAAAGGAATATAAAGCAAATCATTTGTACAGAGCACAAAAAATTAAAAATTATGAAGAGTAGATGAATATTTCCCTGAACATGTTCATGAAAAAATTATTAGGATAACTTTGAATCATTCTTTTTCCGAGAAGAAGTAAAGACTCATTGCTCACTTATTTTACAAATACATTGTAAAAAGAAAACAAATAGAAAATAAAACTAAACTAAACTACTCTTATTCCTATCTAATTTAACAGTGCATGGTTATAACTAAGTGAAATCCTACTTCCGATGGAGCCAATCAAGCTCTTTAATTCTGGCATAGGTGTACATACCAAAAATTAATACCAAAAAAAAATGATTATCAAACTATTG
>APFE030389601.1:13269-36463 GCA_000404065.3 Pinus taeda
AATCACTTGTACACCACCGATCTCCATCTTATGCGATAACACAAGTGCAATCAGTATCTCAAAGAATCCTGTCATGCATTCAAAAACCAAGCACATACCAATCAAGTATCATTTTCTTCGGGAACAAGTTCTTGAACAGAAAGTCAAATTGGAGTATGTTCCTTCTAAGGAACAAGTTGCTGATATTCTCACCAAACCATTGCCCAGGGAAGCTTTCAAATACCTCAGACAAAAGCTGGGGGTTGTTGATGCATCATCTTATTGTTGAAACTCTTCTGATTGTTGGTTGTACGCATGGTTCTTCTGAGGTATATGCGTACATATGCTGGGTTGCGACACAGGTTCAGGGGGAGTATATAATGCATTGTTGGCATTATGGAGGATGTACAAAACGAGATCATGGAAGCTGGTCTGAATATAGCTGCAATATGTCTCTATCTCTTTCTTGGTCATTGATGGTGTCTGGTGGATTATGGTTCTTCTTTACAGATCTGGTTCATATTCAGGGAGAGCATGTTCTTAGGGGGGGCATAACCCTTTGCCCTTGATGTCAAAGGGGGAGAATGTCGCTGAAGTTTTTGAGGTTTCCATCAAGTCCAAAGGGGGAGATTGTTGGCATTATATTTCTGGTATGGTTATATGTTACAGATGTTGTACTTGATGGCAACACCCATGGCATGGCTCTCAATATGATGAGAATTAAGAAGTACGCAGGAGAACAGTTCAGAAGATGCGTACCCGCAGGTACGCCGTACAGGGACCGCGTCCAGACACGCAGGTTACCCATTCATGAGGTGCGTACCCCCAGTGCACACACTTCAAGGCAGTAAAGCGCACACACATGGGGTTCCTTATGTTTAACCCTTGGTATTTAGCCGACGATATTGTGTTATTATGGTTTTGGCCCGTGGTATTGTTTTATATTATTATTATTATTGAGCCCCATGATCCTTGATTTGAGGAAGAGCTTGCCTATATAAAGCAAAGGAGATCATTTGGCTTAGTATGATTTTGTGTTGAATATCTTAAGATCTGATCTACTGGGTTCTCGGTTTAAAAGCTTGATCTATAAAAGAGAAGTTAGAAGCGAATCTGTGAAGGGTGATCTCTCGAGCGCAAGTTCAGATCTGAGCATCTGACTGTATTTCAGCCCTAATCAGAGGTACGCAGAGGTGACGAAGGAGCAGTGCGTGGGTACGTAGAGGCGACAGGGAAGAAGTGTGTGTGTACGCAGAGGCGACGAAGGGTTAGTGCGTGGGTACACAGAGGCGATGAGGGAGAAGTGCGTGGGTACGCAGAGCAACAGTGGTTCAGATGCGTGCCTACTATGTCAGTACGCGGCGCGATTGTTCTTCTGGGTGCGTGCCTGCTGTGTCAGTACATAGCGTGATTGTTCTTCTGGGTGCGTGCCTACTTGCCAGTACGCGGCGCGATAGTAAATTTGGGTGCGTACTGTGCGCAGTTCAGTAAAAGGAGCAGTGTGTGGTCACGCAGTACAGCAGAAGGAGCTCTGCGGGTGTACACAGAGAAGGAGAGCGTGAAGTGCGTAGCGACGCAGGCCAGAAGAAGGAGAACTGCGTATCTATTTTAAGATCTTCTATTGGCTGAATTTTTCTGTTGATAAAGTGTTCTGGGTTCAGTTCTGTTATTGTTGATCTGGTTATTTCAGCTGGCTGTAATTTATCTGTATTTGATGATCATTTGATGTATATGGATCCAGTTTGAAAATTTATGAAAAGTGGTCCTTGTAAGAAAAGAAGTAGGGGGTTGTAGCTCCCTTTCAGGAGAGACTGGAAAACGAGAGAGAGAGAGTTGTAGCTCTCTGCAGGTTGCAGCCTGCGTACTGGTAAAGGACTGCACCAGTACAAGACCATTGTAAAAGGAGTTTCTAATTTGAAAGAAGATAGAGACATATTGCAGCAGGTGGTTTTCACCCACATTGGGTTTCCACCTTATATCTGGTGTTCTTTGATGTGACTGTCTGTTTTTCTTGTTCATGCTCAATATTTTATGGTACTGATATGCAAAAATAATTCAAAGTATAAATAAGGAAGATTTGGTAAAAGGTCTAGATAATACTGATTCACCCCCCCTCTCAGTGTTATTTTCAACATGTTTTAATCCCAAATTTAGAAAAATTGTCATATAAACTTGGATTAAGCCTCTCCTTGGCTTCCATACCCTTGATACTAGTACTTACTTCTTCCTCCATACCTCTCTCGCCCTACCAAAGAACAAGTGAAGATTAGCAATTGCATTCATAAAATTAAAACATTAAAAAAAAGTCTTTTTATACAATTCCTAAATTAGCACATGCATGAAACAATCATAATACTTCTTAGATCAAATTCCATGCTCAATTAGTCTAGATCATCATAGGTCATAAACAAAGTTAAGAAAGGTTTCCTTTGCAAGGAAAATGTGTCAATGAGTAGCTAAAGTATTTCATGTCACTTTACAAGCATCTTCAAATTCAGTATTTCATTCCCTAAAGTAGGAAACATTCCTTTTCTTTCATTAAGGATAATTTTCCCTTCTCCTTTTGGTAGTGATACTTCTTCTAGTCAATAGAAGAATGGTTTGAGAAACCCTAGTGGTCTATCGCCCTAGTTGAAAAGTGACAAGAGGAGACCAATACATCTATTGTGTATACATCACCATCGCCTCCAAGTTTGTAAAAACCTAGGTTGATGAAGTAAAGTTGGTAGCCCCAATAGTTGCAACATTCTTGCTACAATACTAGTGCTCATCACCTTTTTGAGCCATTGCTGGGGAGGTGTTTAAGTAGATGTGATTTATAATTTCTTTCTTTCCTTATTTCTTTCTCATTTTGCAAATAGTTTCATTCAGCAAATGGTTGCAATATTTTGCTTTTTTTCCAATTCTGCAAATAGTTCCATTTAGTAAATAGTTGCAATCTTTTGATTTCTTTCCAATTCTGCAAGTATTTCCATTTAGCAAGTAGTTGCAATCTTTTGCTTTCTTTCTAATTTTGGAAGTGGTTCTAAAAAAACCCCTAGAAGGAAAAAACAAACTCCTTTCATGCCTCGTAGGAGTAGAGACAACTTAGGGAAATTTTTACCAAATACCCCCACCACATCAAACAACCAACCTTCCCTCATCTTCGATGGTTGTGAGCTAGAGGACCCATTAGGTGAACAACCAGAGATTTTTGAAGAGCTGATCGAGGAAGATGAAGATACCATTCCACGAACTTACACCATGGATGAAAATAGAAATGGGATTGGAGATAGAGAAGGAGCTGAGAATAGAGTTGAGGGTTCTTTTCCCATCAGAGAAACTAATGGGGATGCTAGGATGAAATAGATAAGCCCCTCTTCTCTTCCTCACTTCCATGGCTTGACCTCAAAAGACCTGGATACCTTTTTGTTCAATTTTTCTATCATATGCAAAACTTATGATTACACCTATCATGACCAAAAGTTGAAATTGTTCCCATCCACTCTCAAAGATGTAGTCTTATGTTGGTTCATGGGTTTATATGGGGACAATATCACCACCTAGGCTCAGATGCAACAGGCCTTCAACAATAAGTATAGGGACTACTGTAGGTCTAAAGATACCAAAGAGGAAATTTTTAGAATGACCTTGGGACATGATGAATCTTTAGAAGATTATGAGGAAAGATTCCAACTTAATTACAAAAGGGTCAGGTGCACACTTGATCTTGAATCACTTAAGCTAGTCCTTCTTAGGGGGATCAGGGAAGATCTCCTAGAAATCCTAAACCTACTATAAAGAGGGCACATCTATCAGTTACCCTATGATGATATCAAGACAGTTTTCAGAATCATTCTAGGGAAGCTAGAAAGAAGGGTAGGCATAGTCAAGCTTTGGCTAGTTCATCCTCCTCCAACACATCCATAAAAAGTGAAATTCGAAACATGTTGGAAGACTTTAAGAGTGAATTGTTGCATACCTTGGATCTGAAAATGGACACCATGCAGATCAAGAGGAAGTAGGAGGAAGAAGAAAGAGCCCTAGTTGTCTTCTGCCCTTGATGCACCAGAAGACACCCTATGAACGAATGTACATTAAATATTATGGAAATATTCTTGGTCTGTGAGGAAAACCACTCCACAGATAAGGAACCTTCTCTGATTGGATTAAGAGTCGTGTAACAGAGAACTAAAGGGGTGTTTGAAAAACTCTGCTACATCAACCAAAAAAGGCTACAAGGACCTCGATCATACCAGCAAGCCATGCAACAGGAATCCTATTCATATTACAAACTTAACCAGAATACATCCATTCCCCCTTTTTGCCCTCCTACTCATCCTTCATGGTCCACACCTTCTCCGTAGTCTTTTTAACCTCAATACCATTCCCAACCTACCAACCAACTATTTCAGTCATATGCTCCTCCATAACCTCAATGGAATGCACCATCCCAAGGGTGGAGGCCCTCATACAACCAAGCTCCATCTTTACTCCCTCCACCTCCATATCAACCATATCTCCTACACCCTGCTCCACCTAAGCAACCTCAGATGCCTACCCAAATAAATATGAACCCGAATAACATTCAGGCACAATAGGTCTACAGTGGGGAAACATCATACCCTTCCTATGTTGTGGAAATTCAAGAAATTAACCTCAGTTTTGGAGGAGTGCTTAAGGATAATCAACCTCCATCTCCAACTGATGAGCTTGACGAGGAAAAGGAGGAAAGTTTCCCTCAAGAAAATCCACCTCCTTTTCTTGAGAGATTAACCCGTCCTGTCCAGCACACCCTAGAAAAGACTGAACTTCTTGGTGAATTGAAAATTCCATGTGTTAAAATCCCGCTTCTCCAAGCAATCAGGGATGTCACCATATACAACAAGTTAATCAAGGAGAAGTGTTTCAAACATCTAGGAAGGTGAAAGAAAGACATCCCTACCATTAATGTCATTAAAAAACTATCTGACTTAATGTTGGGGCGTGTGATTTGCCCAAAGTATCTAGATGTTGGAACTCTTGTAGTAGATGTACACATCGATGGCTTCATTGTCCGCCATACCTTGATCAATATTAGGGCTACCATCAATGTGATGAATAAGGAGAGTATGCTTAAATTGAATCTCCAGGGATCATTAAGAAAGACCACAACAGTCTTGCAGCTTATGGACAAGTCCACATTAGCTCTTGAGGGAGTTGTTGAGGATGTGATGGTCTGCATTGATTCCTGGGAATACCCTATTGAATTCTTAGCTCTCCAACCTAAGACCAAGTTCAGTGGTTATCCTCTCATCCTTGGGAGGCCATGGTTAGCCACTGCTGATGCTTACATAAGTTGTAGGGTTGGGAATATGACCATTAAAAATGGGCATATGTCCAAACAATTGGTTGTGTACCCTCCTGCTCAACCATCTCAAGAGCATGACTTACCTTTATGATTAGAAGAGGAGGAAGAATATGAAATTTACTCTTCCCCAATATGTAACCTAGATACTACTATAGGAGGGGTGAAACCTGATGAACATGACTTGATTGAGAAAATCCTCCAGAATCAGCCCCCTATACCATTTCTCTTGAGGAGTTAGTGGAGGAAGCCGAAGATAACCCTTGGATTGATATATGCCTAGCTAACTCAAGCCCTACTCATGTCAAGATGATAGAATTTTTCCTAGAAAGAACATTGAAAATCAATCCCTCTCTCTCTTTGAATCAAGAAGAGGAGTTATGCGACATGCTAAGAAAGCATATCGATGCCTTTAACTAGAGTTACAAGGAAATGAAGGGAGTGCACCCTTAGATGTGTACTCACCACATTTACATCAAGGAAGGCTACAAGCCAGTCCACCAATCTCACAGGAGAATGAACCCAACCCTCAAGGATATATTCAAAGAATAATTGTAGAAGTTGTTGGATGCAGGATTCATTTACCACATCTCAGATAGTGAGTGGGTGTCTCCTTTGGTTCTGGTTCCAAAGAAAAATGGAAAGTGGAGGATCTGTGTGGATTACCGAGAGATAAACAAAGAAAAAAAAGGACCATTTCCCTCTACCTTTCATTGACCAAGTATTAAATGGTCTGGTAGGAAAGAAGTTCTTCTCTTTCTTAGATGGATTTAGTGGTTACAATCAAATCCAGATCAGCCCAGAGGACCAAGGTAAAAACACCTTCACCTGTCCCTAGGGTACATTTGCTTATAGGGTCCTTTCTTTTGGTTTATGCAATACCCCTACCACTTTTAAGAGGGCAGTCCTAAGCATCTTTGCAGATATAGTCCATGATTCTAGAGAAATTTATATGGATGCTTTCACCCCTTATGGGTGCGATTTCCTGGAGTCTCTCTCTAAATTGGGAAAGGTATTAAACAAATTCATTGAAATGAACCTATCCCTTAGTCCCTAGAAGTGTGAGTTCTTGATGACTGCAAGGACTATTATAGGTCTCTCAATATCCCAGGAATGACTGCAAGTAGACCCAAATAAGATAGCTATCATAAAGGGGGTCCTTACTCCTAAGAAGAAGAGGGATGTCAGAAGTTTCTTAGGCTTAGTTGGATACTATAGGAGATTCATAAAAGACTTCAGTAAGGTAACCTCACCTTTGTTTGGACTATTGGCCAAGGACTCCAAATTTTTGTGGTTAGAAAGCTACTGAGAGGCCCTAGAGACACTAAACGATAAGTTGACTACTGCACCTATAATCCAAGGCCAAAATTGGGCTCTTCATTTTCACATACATGTTGATTCCTCTGAGAAATTTATAGGAGCAGCCCTGGGCTAGATAGATGACAAGCTACCTTATTCCATTTACTTCATCAACAAAAATATGTCCAAATATGAGTTGAACTACACTGTGGTTGAAAAGGAGATCCTAGATGTTGTCCATTCCTTGAATAAATTTAGACAT
The DNA here is from genome assembly GCA_000404065.3 of Pinus taeda. NCBI lineage: Eukaryota > Viridiplantae > Streptophyta > Pinopsida > Pinales > Pinaceae > Pinus > Pinus taeda. Next base: position 20,136 of record APFE030389601.1, read on the forward strand.
TACATTACTATTTACCAGACCTTTATACATACCAACCATACTTCCATTAAATATTTCATGAAAAAACCTAATGTAAATGCCCAAATTATTAGATTTTTACTTTTGTTACAACAATTTGATCTAACTATTATTGACAAGCCTAGTAGAGAAAATGTAGTTGCATATTTTTTGTCCAGATTGGCTTTGCCTGTAGGTTAGGAAGGAATGGTCGATGACCAACTTTTTGATGAGCATTTATTCACCATTTCAGTTCTATATCCATGGTTTGCTAACATAGCTAACTACTTAGTAGCTGCACAGTTCCCTCCAAATTTTTCCTTCAAGGAAAAGAGAAGAATTATAAGGAAAAATGCTCCATTCACTTGGATTGGGGGAAATATCTTCAAGCTGGGTCCAAATAAAATTTTGAGGAGATGTGTTAGGGAGGAGGAAGTTTTTGACATCCTTTTAGCTTGTCATGATGGGTCTTGTGGAGGTCAATTTGCAGTCAAAAGGACATCCTTCAAGGTACTACAAGCTATCTATTACTTGTCGACTCTCCACCAAGATGTAAGAAGGTGTACAAGCTAGTGTGATTAGTGCCAAAGAATGGGGAAACCTACTCCTAGGGATGAAATTCCTTTGCAACCTCAAGTTACTGTTGAGCCATTTGATAAGTGGGGTATGGATTTCATTGGGCCCATTGATCCTCCATCAGGATAGAAGAAGTACATCATTGTGTGCACTAAATACTTAACAAAGTGAGTTGAAACCAAAGCTGTCAAGGTAGCCATAGAAAACAAAGTGGTTGAGTTCTTGAGGGAGAATGTGTTTTACAAGTTTGGATACCCTAGAGCGCTAGTCACTGATCATTGCACTCAATTCACCTCAGACATGATTGAAAATCTGTTAAGCCAGCATAAGATCAAGCACATGAAGTCCACTCCTTACAACCCTCAGGCCAATAGACAAGTAGAAGTCGCCAACAGAGCATTGGAAAGCATTCTAACAAAAGTGGTTAGCAACAACAAGAAGGATTGGGCTGTCAGACTAGTGGAGGCCACTTGGGCCTATAGTACAACATGGAAGACAACCACTGACTTCACCCCTTATGATTTGGTCTATGGGAAGAAGGATCTTCTCTCCATTGAGTTTGAGTACAATAATTTAAGGATGGAAGCATAGTTGGATCTAGATGTTACAAGGGCATAGCAAGAGAGGCTTCTCTAGCTCAATGGTTAGATGAATTTAGGATGCAGGCCCTCCTACACACAGAGGTGACTCAAGTAAAAAGAAAGGCCTAACATGACAAAAATATTAGAGACAAGCTGTTTCAAGAAGGCGATTGGGCTCTGTTGTATGAATCTAGGCTCAAATATTTCAAAGGAAAGTTGATAACCAAATGGCTGGGCCCATATGTGATAGAAACGTGCCATGACAATGGTGCTATTTAGATAAGAACCATTGATGAAGAAGGTATCCCCTTGCTTATCAGTGGGTATAAAATCCTTTGTCAAAGGATTTCATTAGTAGTATTAGTAAGAAAGTAATGGTGATTGAAGGAGTCTCGACTTCCATCTCACCAAGTTCTTGAGAACTGTTGAATCTTTGACAAAACAAAAGACAATAAGAGACCCATGTGAAAACCTCCATGAGCCACCTAAGGCCCACTCATAGATTGAAAACCTCCTTTAGGTAGCCCAAGAGTTAAAAAAAAAAAAGAGGAAAAAGAGAAAAATAAAAGATCCCTGCATGAAAACCTCCTTTAAGGTGCATAGGGTAGCCAACTAGGGTGAAAAACTCCTTTGAGGCAACTTGGTTGTCTTTCAAAAAAAAAAAAAGAGATAAAAAGCACAAAGATAATGGTAGGGACCTCAAACCTACCCACTCATAACAATTCTGGTTTTTGCAGGTTTTCAAGAAGATAATGGACACAAGGATCACAGGGTAGCAAGGCATGCAAAACCCCATGTTTTTCTTCATCCATTTCATCTCCTCCATGACCCCCATGTTCATTCATCCAAATTTCAGGCAATTTCGTGAATTCTACAGGATTTCTTGTAGTTACTATAGGAGTTTCTTGTAGTACTATAGATATTCCTGAAAATCTATAGGAAGGGAACTTTGATTTAAAAATTATGATGCAAGCTTGTTTTGGATGAAAAAATGAGGTCATTAACTTCACCACATCTCAGGAAACACCCTTCATGACCATGTCACCCTCTGTGTCCATCAAAAAAGTCTACTTAGAAGAAGAAACAAAAATATAGATAAAAAACAAAAAAGAAAAGAGAAGAAACAAATAAATATCAAAGGGGCATACCACCAACAACCTAACTCACCTACCACTCCATGGACACACCTTCCACTCACTCCAATATTTGCTCACCCTCCAAGAAAAGAAAGTCCACATAAATTAAAAAAAAGGGTAGCTACAAGATTTCCTATAGTAGTACTATAAGAAACCCTATAGCAACATATTTTGAAGCAGCAATAGGCTCCAAGCCAAACCTTTAGCACCCATGCATTGGAAGAGGAGCATCACAACTGCAAGCACTAGGGAACCTCTCCAAAGCTCAGTAGCAACAAAGGAATCCAACACCTGCACATGAACAAGAAGACAACCTATCAACAAAATAAAATCAACAACAAAAGAGTAGTAGAGAATATGTACGTGAACCATGAGTAGTACAATAGAGCCACCCTCCAACATGCATCAACAAGGAAAATGAAGCCACATGTATGTCACCTCATGCACACTCTCTCATAAGTAAGAATATGATTAGAGCTGTAGGAATATGTGAAAATTTGGCTTTATAAGAAAAGGTGTCTAGTTAACTTGGCCACCCTCAACCTGATAACAAAAAGTTAAAGTGCTAGTCAACTAGAAACGTGCCAAGGTCACATCAAATGGAATAAATAGGAAATGTGGTTTAAGTTATGTTGAAAGGGAGTGGGTGATTATTACGAAGAAGGGTTTCTTATAAATATTAGTGGGACCAACAATCCAAAAGGAGAAATACATACTCAGCCAACCAACACATCGCTCAATAAAATCGACCATAAATAGAAATATTCCCTAACTTTCACGACAAATATTATTCATTTAGAGATTTTGAGAGTTGGGACCACCTGGAGGAGTCATCGAAAGGAAAATCTAGTCTCGACAATCCTAGAGTGAGCACCTACAGGAAACACAGGAAAACTACATTAAACAACAAGGAAAGCTAGTCTCGGCATCCTACAGTGTGCACTTACAGGAAAACTATAGGAAATAGGGAGAATTGTCAAAAATGTTGAGAGGGGGTGCCTAGGGGTAGCAATTTGAGAATTATCCTCAACAAAGTCATTGTAGTGAAAGGTAGGTGCCATATCCCTTGTGTTTTCACTTGTAAAGAGAAAAGAAAAAAAAAAATGTCATTTCTTTTAGTGATTACAGTGTGCATAGAGATAGGCAAAATTGTGTGGAAGATTGTGTAGAGTAAAGGGAGAATTGTAGTCATCACGCTCCTAAACTCTAAACCCTCATCATGTGGGGAAGCTCTTAAGATATAGCCAACTAAACTTCATACAATCAGGTTGAAAGAGAGAGAATATGATAGGGGGTTTCAACAGAAGGGAGCCCACCAAAACAGCTAGAATACATCAACATCCTCCTATGGTAGAAATCTTTACAAGGAATCAATGGTTGGGATTCTCTGAGCTACTTAGGGAATATGATGATGACATAGCCAAGGAATTTTCAATGTCACTCATACCTCTAGCTAGAGTCAGTGTTACTGATGTAGTGAGGGGATTATCAGTAACAATTACCCTTGAAAGCATTAGTAGGATCACTACACTTCCTATAGGTTTTCAATGGAGAAAAGAGGATAAATCTAGCAACACTCTTGCCAAGAAGAACTTTTTAATGGAAGGAGAGGAACCCGTTGAGGACAAAAATGGGATTAGAAGGGGGAGCATTCGATATCCATGGGATGAAGTAAGCTATCAAATTCTAAAATATATATCTCGTGAGGGTAGGCTCAATATAGTCTATGGTTACTAGTTTAGACTCCTCCATAAGATGAGATTTGGAGAAGAGTTACCTCCTCATAGAAGAATTAGTGTACCCTACTTTTTGTTGCAATTAATAATCGACATAAGAATCAAAGTACAAGAAGGGAAGCATCAACAACTAACACATCATGGACTGATCAAGCTCATACTAGAAGATTCCCTAAGCAACTTAAAAATCCCTATTATGTGGTCAACATTTGCATACATGAACAGAGAAAATGTAATTCAAGGCACTGAGTATGAAAGAGTTCCTACTTCTAGTGGTGAAGAAGAGGAAGAAGAGTATGAAGAAGAGAAAGAAGAGCTCGAAGAAGAGGACGAAGAGCCTGAAATAGAGGTGCATGGAGAAGAAGAAGAAAAACCAGAGGAAGAAGAGGAGACAAAAATAGATGAAATGGAGGAAGAAAAGGACAGTAGGGAAGAAGCAAAAAAGGATGGATCGAGTCCCTAAATACATAGCAAGGAAGGAGGGGAATCCCCAAGATTGTATTATGAGACCCTAGAGAAGAAGGCAGGTATTGCCTTCAATACTCTAAGTACACCTATAAAATCAAAAGGAAAGAGGCAAAGGAAGACTCCCTTGTACTTCAGAACAAGAAAGAGCACTAGGATAAAACAAGGGAGACCTTAAACACCTACTAAGACTCCTATAATCATTGAGGACTCATAGGGAGAACAAGAAAAGTTAGTCCCTTTAGGAATGAGATGTGAAGAGGGAACATCACACCAGGCTTCCCCAAGGTGACCAATCACCTATATTAGGAGGCCTGCCACTAGGTCAACCTCAAAAAAATAAATTAAATAACATTTGAACCCTTTTCAGAAAGGGAAAGGCCTCCTACAAGAAACATATACATACCTATAGGAAACATAGACAGTCCTATAGGAAACTCTATCAAAACTACATTAAACATAGAAACAAGAGCAAGAAGGACAGTAGGGGTAAAGGGAAGGAAGAGAAGCAACAACACAAATACAAGGGGAGACAAATACTCAAAAGATAGTAAAGGGAGAGTCCCAGGAGCTGCAAGAACCTAGCCCAAAACCAAACCTCATCTCCTATTATAGATTCATTGTGGGAGGCAGAGTAATACAAGAAAAAGTTTCCATCCCTATATTCTTTAATCTTAAAAAGGAGAAAGGACACATTGCTGGATGTAAATTGCTAAATCAAAAACTGTAGAGGATGTGGGTCATATGGAAGAAAAGATGCTAGATATGGGCAGAGAGTTGAGTAGGGTAAGGGATAGGGAAAGAGTGATGAAATCTCATCTATAGGTTGATAAAACATGGTTGAGGAGGCAAGTATAGGAAAAAGAGAGCCAATTGGTAACTATGGCAAGTATCTCCATGGAGGCACTTCAGTGTAGGATGCCAGTAAAATCATATGCCTTATACCTCAAAGAAAAATGGCTATAGTTTCAGATAAAAACCATAGCACAATGAGGAACTATGCCTTTCTAAGACTATAGGAAGTTCATTGACCTTTGTGACCAAAGAACCCTAGAGGACAGGGCCACGATATCTGAATTATACCTACATAACTTGGCCTTAATAAATTTGTTGTGTGAGACCCCAATCTAAAGCTAGGGGACCTACAACTGATGGCCTTGGCATCATGGATGAGTCATGAGGAGGCTGGGGCTAAGGAAGTAAAAAATGTATTGGAAAGAGAAGAAACAAAATCCCTTTACATCAGAGTAGAACATATCAGCACCATGGCTGTCATTAGCACCCACAGCCTCATTGATAATGATTCCCAGTGTTAGTGTCGGTATCTTCATCCCTCTGTCAGTGATCAAATTCTCTTGTTGCATTGCATGTTAGGTGTCTCAATCGATTAGCTGCATTCTAATAGGGTCATGGATCATCTGACGGTAGTGGCTTATTATACATTTTCCCTCATGTTCTTTACCTGTTGGCCCATTTTCATTCATCTAGATCATCTGCAATCATTTTTTGTCTTTAAATTTGCAAAAGTCATTTTTAGGGTTTTATGTCTCATTAGGTCTAGGGTTTTGTCAATAAAGTATTGTAAATGCTCAATAAAGGTCAGCAAGCACATGAGGAGGTCAAATAAAGTTTCAGAAACAATAATTTCCATAATCACATGCTCAGTGATTGATTTTTTCTCAAAACCCTGTTTTGAGGAAAAACAGAGTTTTTTTATGTTTTCTTGTACAAATTTGATGTAATTTCATTTTTTCCATATGTAATAACTTTAGAGGCAACCCTGGTCACCTTGCCAAGTTTCTGCAACTCCAACACCTGGAAAGCAAACAAAAATTCAAAGCATTTAGTTCATAAAAGGCAAAAATAAAGCAAACTACCCAAAAACAGAGTTTTAAAAGCAAGTCAAAGGCAAACATTAGAAGAATGGGTTTTGTAAATGAAAAATCAAAACTATATGTATATAAACTATTGTTCATGTTTAAAGAGCTCATTTGTATCCAAAGGAGAAAGAGTGAGTAATAGAAAAGTAAAAAATCACAAAGGAGGCAAAAATTGAAGCAACTTTGGTATTCTCAGTGGTGCGACACACTGGGTCATGGGTGCAGTGCACTCATAGAGTGCGGCGCATTGGGCAGTGCTCTGGAGTGTAAATTTTAAACGGGTGTGACGCATTGAGAGGGCGTAGCGCATTGGGTTTGTGGCATGGCACACAGGGCCACAAGGCCAATTTTACTCACAACCTCCTCCAAAATTGCAAAATCGTTAAATCCTCACCTTATTCAAGTAAGTTAACATTCCTCCATGACCAATGAATGAGTTTATCTTGGTGCTTATGGTGATTTAATGGGAAAAAATTGAAACGCTACCTCCTTGCATTTCTTATCAAAAACAATTGCATACAGTTTATAAATTGTATTTCTTGCTACTAATTCCACTCCTAGCCATTTCTCACTCCCTCACTCCTTCATTCCCTCATTCATTTTCTCCCTCTCTTTACATTCTCTTCTACCCACTTCCTAATCCCCATATCCCTAAACTACTAATCCGAAATCCCTAATCCCACTATCCCAAACCCTAATTAAATATTCCCAAACCCTAATTGTTATCCCAAAGCCTAAATATTGTTCCCTAAACCCTTATATTCCCCAAAAACCTGTCAGCAACATTCCCAAACCCCTCATACACATTCCCTCCACAGTCCTTCATACATCCATATCTTTGGCAACAAAAACCTAAAGACACCATAAAATCTCTTCATACTCATCTAAAAAAAAAACCAAATATTGGCAAACATGGAGTCAGATTCTTCCTGTGACAGAGATGAGGAGACAATCAGTGATTCTTCTAGAGAAATGCATGCACCAAGGAAATCTCACAAGGGTGGTAAACATAACTGAGAGGATCCTACTTCACTTGCCGAGATACTGGCCTGTCCTCTTGCTGTTACATGCTTTCAACACCAATCTTGTTATCAGTTCTGTGAGATGGTAGAGAGAGTCAAGTACCACCATGAGCTAGCCAGATTGTTTGTGCTCCATCTTCATAATGGTCAAGTCACTTTGGCAGGTGTGACATTCACATTGACACGTAAGACTATTTTTCAAGCAACTGGCATTCCAAATGTTAGTGAGTAGTGGAGTAAAAGGTAGTTGATTGATAGAGAGAATTATGAGCCTTACATTAAGGTTGGTTCCCAGAGACATGTCAGTAGAGTTTTTCCCTTCAGGTATTTGAAAGACACATATGCTCCCTTGATGAAACTCATAATTAAATATTTCAGCTATGAGGGCCGATTTTCTCTCCTGTATGCCTATCACATTAGATTGTTGATGCACTTCACTAGGGTGAGAATGATGAATCTCCCTTATTTTATTTGCCGAAACATTGAGAAGATGACCACCTTAGTGCAGAGGAAGCCTCCTCAGCAACAATATAACATCATATATCATTTTGCACTAATCAAAATTGTGGTCTTGCATTAGCTTGGTTTACAGAACATCTCATGGGAGGATTTCATTTCACATGAGGTCTTTACAGGTCCTCAAGTACCCCAGTAGTTTTTCATGAGACAGGAGGGCCTTCACATCAGTAGGAGATTCATGAGACACAAACCACTAGTGTGCCAATGTTTGTCACCTACCAAAAGGGCACTAGAAGGTTGTTTGCAACAACAAAATGAGTACTATCTCCACCTGGGGTGGAAGGGGTCTCGTTTCCTCCATCAACAGAGCAGGTACAGGACAAGCGCAAGCAGCCATTACATGATGAGGGACCTTCAGGAGGGCAAGAGACAGATTTCATTCTTATTCAGGACGATGACACTGATTTGGGCTCCCAAAGCTCAAAGCTCAAGGAGATCATTCGGGAATAGCAAGATTACATTAATGATTTGTCCCTCAACCTAGAAATAGACAAGTGGATAATAAAATATCTAGAGAAAATAAACAAATAGATAGAGGATCAGCAAACCATTATGGAACTACAAAACATACAAGAAAACTGGCAAGCTACCAAGAGGAGGAAAATCAAGCTGACACCACTTGAACAAGAAATTGATGCTGATCATGAATCTTGGCTTGAGAGGGAAAATATGCATTTGGAAAAGATGTTAGAGAATGGCAACAGAGAGAAAAAGATGTTGAGGCACGTGGCCTACCACTACTTGGCAAGAAACAAGGTGTGCAAAGCAAAAATAAAAATTTTGATGGCCAAGTTGAAGAAAGCGTCAAGGAAGTGGAAAGAGAAAGATAGACTCTAGATCTTGGTTGAGGCTTCCTTGGCCCAAGACAACACTTAATGAAGGACACTTAGCTTAAATTTCAAGAAATTTGGGACACTTTTTGCAATTTTGAAATTTTTGGCCTAAAAACAGGTTTTTCTGCCTGATGCGCTGCACCACTTGGCGTGCGCTTTTGCTAGAGAGCTTTTGAGGAAATCTCAGCATTTTTATATTTTTCATGAAAAAATATGAATTCCCTCACATGGCCTAGAAATTTTGACAGGTTTTGAGCTTCCAAAAAGGTCAAAAACACCTCAAAAATGACCTTTCTGCCCTTTTTTGGACACACAGAAAGTAGTGTTGGGAGAACTCAGTTGTGGAGGGGAAAATGGAGGCCAAATTCAGAAATTGTACTTTTTTTGGAAAGTAGATAGGTAGGCCTTTCCAACAAGCCCACTTGGAGAAAATTGGGTGCACGGGAAGGCCTCCAAAATCAATTGCAAAAGGCGCTACGCATAGGGAAATCAGTGCGATGCATAGGATGAAATTTGCTCATTTTGGCCAAAAAACTCTTTTTTTCACCTAGTTTCCTCACAGTTTGACTTTTCTCTTTCTTATAGTCAAACTCATGATGTAATTTAATGTGAATTGATGGATTTTGATGTAATTATGCTAAATTTTCACTCATAGAGGTAGATTCATCCATGAAAAGGTAGTTTGCAACTGAATGAATCAATTCCCTAGTTTTTAGAGGCAAGTTGTTCCACTGCCTACTTTTTAGGTCTTAGTTTAGAATTTGTTGGAACAGCTCCTAAACTTATGGGCTCGACCCCTAAAGGCTAGGATTAGTTTTTTATTGCCTATATCTACTAGTTTTTCAGTCATTGGAAAAGGTTGGACTTTTGGGAAAGCTTGGAGCTTCATTCTATACTCATTTCAGCAGTTTGGCAAAGGAATAGACAGAGGTTTGCAACACTTTATGGGATTCTTGTGGCAACTTGATTTGGTATTGTGTTTCCTTCTATAATTGCAAGTTTACATGTGTTTTATGTATGCAATTATCTCTCTTTGTTCATCTTAACTAAATGAAACATGGATAAAGGTAGAATTCATTGATTTGCAGTGCTCTACCTAGGGTTTTGTTTAGTTATTTATGTTTTTTGTTATTTGAAGAGGATCCCTGAGACTTTCAGGTCCTCTTCAACTCATTTCTAGTATAAAATCTCTCCATCTCACTCAATTTGAAGTACCAAACCATTTTCCTACCTTGCCCCATAGAGATCTCTGCAAAAATGAGCCTCATTCCCCGGACCCAAATCTGCCTTTCACATTTGAGCCAACAAAACATCATCAAATTCAATCAAACTCTTCTGAACACATACCTAGCCTAAAATCAGCCTTCACATCAGTCATCGCAAGCTTTATTGGCCATCTTTTTCTAAGATTAACAAGGAGAGAGCCCTCTCCCGACCTGGTAGGGCTAGCTACCAAGTTAAGCGTGGTTTGATTTTACCCTAGATCATGCCTTTCTCAGCCTGAGGTAGATTTAGGCCCTAACATAGTGGCGACCATATTGAGGAAGAGATTGTTTGTTTGTTAGTGTTCTTCATTTTATAAACTACAGATGGAGCCTAAAGTTATGCCAGGTAGCCTTCGAATTGCACATTTCTTTGTGAGTGCATAAGTAGATAAAAGTTGCTTCAGTCAATCTCTGGTCTAGTCTTATAAACGAAACATTTGACTTGCAAATTGCCCCAGTACATTAGCTAATTCTAGACTCTTGGATGATGAGTTTAAAATTTGATAGGCTGAAAAGTTGATAATGTCCATTTGATTTCTTGGGAATAATTCAACACACTAGCTTCCAGAAGATACACCAGAGCAAATCCTGATCCTGATCCACCTCCTGTGTAAGAAAATCCCAATATTATTCCGAGAATTCTCCGCCAAGAAATTTTTGTGATTCCTATGTTTAGATATCATTCATGTCCGATTGTTTTTTAATATCTTGAAGATCTTGAGTTTGATGAACATTTTTATCTGTTGTTGTTTGAGACTAAATCTGAAAGTGTTGTTGGTTCTACTGTCCTAAATCCAGAGTTTGTCAAAGATCTTGAAACTGAAAAGGCCAATAAATCAATTGATGATTATATCTTGAAACTTCAAACTTCAATTGTGGCTACAAAGATTCCTGAGTTCTTAGAGTCTACATCAACAACTCTTGGGTCATCTGCTATTGCATCTAGTTTAGAAATTCCTACTGAAACTCCTTTCATTCGCACCATTCTCGTGCAACCTTCCATCTCTGATAAGAAATCTGCAGTGTTGTCACCTCCATCCACTCCTTCGACCCCTCAAACATCAAAACTTTCTTCACCTCCATCCACACCTCATACCCCTCATACATCAGCTGCTCCAACTCCTCCGACATCCCCAAGGCCAGTTGTAAATCCACCTAGAGCAATGGATGCCCGATATGCACCCCTTGTGTTGCCTCAAAATTTGGATGCCATGCTCGCTAATTATCAAAGCAAAATTCCATTGTTTGATGGCACTCCTCAAAGTATCACGATTTAACAGCATGTGGATAGGATGTCAAATTTCTTTGAATTTCATGAGATTGATGCCGAAAATGTAACAATGAGATTGTTTGTGCAAACTTTTGGAGGTGAAGTACGAAAGTGGTTCAGGGCTTTACCGGCTGCAAGTATCACTACATTGGTCAATCTTCAGAGACAATTCTTGGATCATTGGGAAGTAAAGAAAAACCCTCTTCAGATCCTTTCCGAATATGAAAACATCAAGAGGAATGTTGGTGAGATTGTTCAAGATTATTGTATTAGATTCAATTATGTTTACAATGCAATTCCTGCTGATATAAAGCCACCTATGGGGCTGGCATTGATTAAATTTCCAGATGGCTTCAATCTTGATATGGCCTATCAATTAGCAGAAAGAGATCCGGCCATTTTGGAAGATATGAAGAAAATTGCAATCATCGTTGAGGAAATCTGCTTGCCAAAAGAGCTAGAACAAAGGCAGAGAAAAAAGTGACTATTAAGGAAGAAACTTCTACTTCAGATCAAGTCCTCCGTAAGATTGAGAAGATGTTTGACAGGTTAAACATTGATAAGCCTGAAGCACAAGTCAGAAATCCAAACTTCTGTGGTCAACAGCATCCACAATTTAGAATTAAGCAACGAGAGCAACGGGCACAAGACCAAGCAGTACAGCAGCAGGTGAAGACACCCTTATAGCAGAATTTTGTTCATGGTCCGGAATCAGATGATGAGGAGAACGTAATTGGAGAGGAGAATCATTTCTTTACACTTGCTGATATGCCAATTTTTATCACTGAAGATGAGGATTATTCAGAGAGCCGAACTGTACAAAGGCATGAAAATTTCATCTTGGCAAATGAAACATTTCTTCAAGAAGAGTCTGATGAATATCAAAGAGGATACATGAATGCTTTGATAGCCTAGTAGCAACAATATTCACTTGGGAGTAGAGATGTACCCATAAATCCAATTCAGAAAAGGAAAGGGGCGACACTGCCAAAGAATGATCCTCCCATTATGCAGAAAAAGGGAAAAGAGACAGCTAATCCTACCACCAACAAAACACCATAAGCAAATGAAAGATCAAATCAACCAAGTATATCAAAGGAGAAAACTGAAAAAAAAAAGAGAGGATGTTTCAGCTAAATAGGTAGAGAAAATTTCAGTTTTTAACTTAGAAAATGAAATTTCTAAGTTAAAAGTATCTATACCTTTGATTGAGTTGATGAAGAACAACAGTTATAAAGGTCAGGTGTCCAAGATTTTGAATTTAGATCCATTATCTGATATGGTAAACGTGGAGGATGACCAACCTGAGTTGATCTTTGGTCCAACATTGGAAGGTCAATCTCAAGATAGTGATGTAGCTCCTTTTTACATTAGCCCAAGGGTGCATGACTATGTATTACACAAAGTTATGTTTGATTCCGAAGCGTCTCATAATCTCACACCTAAGGAAATCATGGAGAAACTAGGTCTGGATATCACTAAAAAGTATCATGACCTTTACTCCTTTGATTCTAGTAGAGTAAGATGCATTGGTCTTATTAAAGATTTGGCAATCAGTGTGGATCAGATTCCAGCGAAAAATGTTTTGATGGATGTGGTTGTGCTGGATATTCCTCCTAGATTTGGCATGCTTCTTTCCAAATCTTGAGGAGCAAAACATAAAGGGACATTGTAGCTTGATTTCTCCTATGCTACTATTCCCGTGTTAGGTCAGATGAGGAAATTATACTAGGAGCAAAAGATGAAGTACATGATCACTAGCAAGGAGAAACCAGTAAATCATCCAATCAACTATGTACATACTGATTTAGAATCATTTGTTTTATATTCTGATAGTTTTAATGATGTAAATAGCCAATTATTTGAAGTAGAAGACATTCCAGAGATCACTCAAAATTTCAGAGAGGTCTTAAAGCAAGAAAGACAAAGACTTGATAGTATCACTAAGCAATTAGCCTTCCGATAGCAAGGAAAAGTAAAAGAGAAAACAGAATTTCGGCATTTGGAAGAGGACGAAGCTGGCTTGTGGAGCATGGATTTTGATGGCGTAGTAGGAAGGGAAGGTGCTGGAAGTGGCATTTGGATACGCAGCCCTATTTTCTCCCCAAACAAAGTGCCAAGTAATGTAAGAGTTTGTTTGTATAAATTGGCTTTTGACTGTTCAAATAATGAGGCTGAATATGAGGCTTTAATTGTTAGTTTGAAAATTCTTAGAAAGTTAAATGCTAAAAGAATTTCAGTATATGGTGATTCCGAGTTAGTTATCAAGCAAGTGAAAGGGGAATACCAAGCTAAGCATCCTCTAATGCGGGCCTACCGTAATGCGATATTAGATACCTTGAGATTGTTTCCAGATTACACTTTGACATGTGTCCCTCGTGTTCAGAATGTTATTGTAGATTCACTTGCAACAGCATCAAGTAATTTGAAAATTTCGATGAATTCAAACAATAAGTTTGAAATTCATGTGAAACATCACCTGACTGTCCCTGATAATCAAAGGTATTGGCAAGTGTTTCAAGATGATAAAGAGATTGAAGAATTTTTGCAAAATGAAGGTAAATTCAAAGACACTTCTAACGATGGGGAGCATGATGATGGTGAAGCAGATATAGAAGTCAATCAAATGGAAATTTTGCAGCTCAAGGACAATTTCATTCCTAAAGGTCTAATACCTTTAGAGGAGCTGTTTGATCAAGGTGATGTAGCACCAAAACCGAGCTTGCTGCCAACCGAGAAAGGAGTTGAGGATGTGAACATTGGATCAGCAGAAAATCCTAGAATGGTGAAGTTATCAAAGGCAAGTATATCAGTTTATTATCTTCATTTACTGATGTATTTGAAGGCATATGATATGAGCATAATTCAGCATATCATTCCGATCAAAACAAATCAAAAGCTACTTCGATAGAAGCTAAGAAGAATAAATCCAAAGCTGTTGCCCTCAATAGAGAAGGAAGTGAATTGATTGTGCAAAGCTGGTATAATCTTCCCCATAAGATTTTCAGATTGGATTTTTAATTTGGTGCCCGTGCGCAAGAAAACAAGTGAGATTCAATTATGTATTGATTTCGGAAATTTGAATAAAGTATCTTTGAAAGATAACTATCCATTGCCCAAGATGGATCACATACTTCAAAGAGTAGTTGGAGCATCCCACATGTCGCTACTTGATGGGTATTCGGGTCATAACCAAATTCTAGTCCATGAGGATGACAGAGATAAAACAACACTCACTACTCTGTGGGGAACTTTTCATTATGCCAAGATGCCTTTCGGATTGAAGAATATTGGTGCGACCTTTCAACGGGCAATGGATATTGCATTTGCTAATGAAAAATATGTCTTTTTAGTTGTTTTTCTTCATGATTTGATAGTTTTTTCTAATTCAGATGAAGAGCACCTTTATCATTTGAAGGTTGTATTTCAGCGGTGTAGAAAGTGTGGTCTATATCTCAATCCAAAGAAGAGTCTATTTGCCATGGATGAAGGCAAGCTTCTCGGTCATATTATACCAAAGGAGGGCATCCGCATTGATCCAGCTTGAGTGGAAGCCATTCAGAAGATTGATTTTCCACAAGTAAAAGGGAGATTCAATCATTCAATGGTAAGATGAATTTCTTACATCAATTTGTGCCCAATCTTGCAGAACATTTAAAGGAAATCACAAACATGCTAAAGAAAGATAGTGTAGTGAAGCGGACCGAGGAAGTAATTAAGTCTTTCAATTTGGTGAAATTGGCCCTTCATTCAGCTCCGGTTTTGATCAGCTCGGATTATACTCAAGATTTCATTTTGTTTTCATTTGACTCGGATCATACTATGACAACGGTTTTAATGTAGAAAAGGGACCAGCTCGAGAAACCAATTGCATTTTTCAGCAGAACCATAAGGGATGCAGCTTTAAAGTATAATATTATTGAAAATTAAGCTCTTGCTTTGGTAAAGGCATTGAAAGATTTTTGAGTCTATATTCTGCATTCTCACATCCTTGCTTATGTCCCTAACGCTATTGTTAAAGATGTCTTAGTGCAAACAAATCCAGAAGGGAGACGAGGCAAATGGATTGCTGCTTTGTTGGAATATGACGTGGAGATCAAACCAACAAAGCTCATTAAAGGATAGGGGCTGGCCAAACTAATGGCTGAGTCAAATTTGCATGCCTTGGACATTAATCTCATTATTGTTATGTCCGAGGAAGATGAAGAAAGTTCACCCGGTTAGGTATCAAAAAAATTTCTTCTTTCTCCTTGGTATTTGGACATTGTTTATGTGCTCCAAAATCTGTCACCACCATCTGGAATGGCTAAGAACAAAAGTGGGACCCTGAAATTAAAGGCTTCCAAGTTTTGTGTCATGAATAATGCACTCTATTGGAAAGATCCCGGTGGTGTCTTGCTGAATTGTTTGGTTGAAGAAGAGGCAAAACAGGTTATGGAAGATTTTCACAAGGGAGATTGTGGAGGTCATCTATTCTGGAAGACAACATCCCATGAAATTTTGAGAGCAAGATATTATTGGCCAACTCTCTTTGCTGATGTGTACACAACTGTTACAAGCTGCCACAAATGTCAGATTTTTCAAGGTAGGAGAAAATTGCAGCCTTTACCGCTCAATCCGATTGAAGTAAGTGCTCCATTTCAGTAGTGGGATTCAGACTTCATTGGCGAGATCCATCCTACTTCTTCAGCGCAACACAAGTGGATCCTCATAGTGACAAACTATTTTACTAAATGGATTGAGGTGATTCCCACTAGGCAGGCCACTGATTCGGTAATCATTTCATTTCTTGAAAACAATATTTCGTCTCGTAACATAGAAATCGGAGAACCCACAGTAAAAACCATTTTTCGTCAACGTTTCAAATCCCAACAGGGATCCATCATGAGGACTATTTTGAATGTTTATAGTAGAAGAGCTCAGTTGCGAGATTTAAATAGTTATGGGAAGAGCTTGTTTTGTTTTAAGGAAAAAAAGAAGGTTGGCTGCTTTAATAATTAATAATTAATTTTATCCAAATATTTAGGTTTTTATCATTTTCATTTTTT
>APFE030389601.1:38779-86091 GCA_000404065.3 Pinus taeda
GGTTTTGGTTTGTCGAAGTTATTAACTCCATAGCCCAATGGACGAAGGAACTGCCTGCTTTCCTAGAGATCTGTAGTTCTTAGCACCTCCAAGGAGCTACCATCCACATTGGAGCCAATGTTAGTGTCGGTATCTTCATCCCTCCGTCAATGATCAAATTCTCTTGTTGCATTTCATGTTAGGTGTCTCACTCGATCAGCTGCATTCCATTAGGGTCATGGATCATCTGATGGTAGTGGCTTATTATACATTTTCCCTCATGTTCTTTACTTGCTAGTCCATTTTCATTCATCTAGATCATCTGCAGTCAATTTTTGTCTTTAAATTTGCAAAAGTCATTTTTAGGGTTTTAGGTCTCATTAGGTCTAGGGTTTTGTCAATAAAGTCTTGTAAATGCTCAATAAAGGTCAGCAGGCGCATGAGGAGGTCAAATAAAGTTTCAGCAACAATAATTTCCATAATCACATGCTCAGTGATTGATTTTTCCTCAACACCCTATTTTGAGGAAAAACAGAGTTTTTAATGTTTTCTTGTACAAATTTGATGTAATTTCATTTTTTCCATATGTAATAACTTCAGAGGCAACCCTAGTCACCTTCCCAAGTTTCTGCAACTCCATCACCTGCAAAGCAAACAAAAAGTCAAAGCATTTAGTTCATCAAAGGCAAAAATAAAGCAAACTGCCCAAAACTAGAGTTTTAAAAGAAAGTCAAAGGCAAACATTAGAAGAATGGGTTTTGTAAATGAGAAATCAAATCTATATGTATATAAACTATTTTTCATGTTTAAAGAGTTCATTTGTATCCAAAGTAGAAAGAGTGAGTAATAGAAAAGTAAAAAATCGCAAAGGAGGTAAAAATCGCAGCAACTTTGGTATTCTCAATGGTGTGGCACATTGGATAGTGGGCGCGGTGCATTGGGTAGCGCTCTGCAGTGTAAATTTTAAATGGGCGCGATGCATTGAGAGGGCACGATGCACTAGGTTTGTGCCATGGCACACAGAGCCACAAGGCCGATTTTACTCACAACCTCCTCCAAAATTGCAAAATCGCTAAATCCTCACCTTGTCCAAGTTAACATTCCTCCATGACTAATGAATGAGTTTATCTTGGTGCTTATGGTGATTTAATGGGAAAAAATTGAAACCCTACCTCCTTGCATTTCTGGTCAAAAACAATTGCATACGGTTTATAAATTGTATTTCTTGCTACTAATTCCACTCCTAGCCATTTCTCACTCCCTCACTCCATTCCCTCATTCATTTTCTCCCTCTCTTTACATTCTCATCTACCCACTTCCTAATCCCCATATCCCTAAACTACTAATCCTAAATCCCTAATCCCGCTATCCCAAACCCTAGTTAAATATTCCCAAACCCCTCATACACATTCCCTCCACAGTCCTTCATACATCCATATCTTTGGCAGCAAAAACCTAAAGACACCATAAAATCTCTTCATACTCATCTAAAAAAAACCAAATATTGGCAAAATTGGAGTCAGATTCTTCCTATAACAGAGATGAGGAGGCAGTCAGTGATTCTTATAGAGAAATGCATGCACCAAGGAGACCTCACAAGGGTCGTAAACATAATCGAGAGGAGCCTACTTCACTTGCCAAGCTGCTGGCCTGTCCTCTTGCTGTTACGTGCATTCAACACCAATCTTGTTATCAGTTCTGTGAGATGGTAGAGAGAGTCAAGTACCACCATGAGCTGGCTAGATTGTTTATGCTCCATATTCATAATGGTCAAGTCACTTTGGCAGGTGTGACATTCACCTTGACACTCGAGACTATTTCTCAAGTAACTGGCATTCCAAATGTCTGTGAGCAGTGGAATAAAAGGCAGTTGATTGACAAAGAGCATTATGAGCCTTACATTAAGGCTGGTTTTTAGAGACATGTCAGTAGAGTTTTTCCCTTCAGGTATCTGAAGGACACATATGCTCCCTTGATGAAACTCATAATTAAATATTTCCACTGTGAGGGCCGATTTTCTCGCCTATATGTCTATCACATCATATTGTTGATGCACTTCACTAGGGTGAGAATGATGAATCTCCCCTATTTTATTTGCCGAAAAATTGAGAAGATGACCACCTTAGTGCACAGGAAGCCTCCTCAGCAACAGTATAATAGCATATATCATTTTGCACTAATCAAAATTGTGGTCTTGCATCAGCTTGGTTTACAGAACATCTCATGGCAGTATTTCATTTCACATAAGGTATTTATAGGTCCTCAAGCACCCCCAGCAGTTTTTCATGAAATAGGAGGGCCTTCACATCAGTAGGAGATTCATGAGACACAAACCACTAGTGTGCCAGTGTTTGTCACCTACCAAAAGGGCACTAGAAGGTTGTTTGTGGCAGCAAAATGAGTACTATCTCCACCCAGGGTAGAAGGGATCTCATTTCCTCCATCAACAGAGTAGGTACAGGACAAGGGAAAGCAGCCATTACATGATGAGTGGCCTTCAGGAGGACAAGAGACAGATTTCATTCTTATTCAGGACGATGACACTGATTTGGGCTCCCAAAGCTCAAAGCTCATGGAGATCATTCGGGAACAGCAAGAGGACATTCATGATTTATCTCTCAACCTAGAAAGAGTGAAGTGAATAATCAAATATCTAGAGCAAAGAAATAAATAGCTAGAGGATCAGCAAACCATTATGGAGTTACAAAACATATGAGAAAACCAGCAAGCTGCCAAGAGGAGGAAAATCAAGCTGCCACCACTTGAACAAGAAATTGATGCTGATCGTGAATCTTGGCTTGAGAGGAAAAATATGCATTTGGAACAGATGCTAGAGAAGGCCAATAGAGAGAAAAAGATGTTGAGTCACATGGCCTACCACTACTTGGCAAGAAACACGGTGTGCAAAGCAAGAATCAAGATTTTGAAGGCTAAGTTGAAGAAAGCATCAAGGAAGCGAAAAGAGCAAGATAGACTCCAGATCTTATATGAGGCTTCCTTGGCCCAACACAACACTTAATGAAGGACACTCAGGCCAAATTTCAAGAAATTTGGGACATTTTTTGCAATTTTGAAAATTTTGGCCTAAAAAACAGGGTTTTCTGCCTGATGCGCCGCGCCACTTGGCGCGTGCTTTTGCTAGAGACCTCTTTTTGAGGAAAACTCAGAATTTTTGGATTTTTCATGAAAAAATATGAATGCCCTCACATGGCCAATAAATTTTGACAAGTTTTGAGCTTCCAAAAAGGTCAAAAACACCTCAAAAATGACCTTTCTGCCCTTTTTTTGACACACAAGAAGCAATGTTGGGAGAACTCAATGTAGGAGGGGCAAATGGAGTCCAAATTCAAAAGTTCCACTTGTTTTGGAAAGTAGACTGGAAGACCTTTTCAACAAGCTAACTTGGAGCAAATGTGGTGCACGAAAAGGCCTCCAAAATCAACTACAAAAAGGCATTATGCATAGGGAAATCAGCGCGGTGCATAGGATGAAATTTGCTCATTTAGGCCAAAAAACTATGTTTTTTACCTAGTTTCCTCACAGTTTGACTTTTCTATTTCTAATAGTTAAACTCATGATGTAATTTAATGTGACTTAATGGATTTTGATGTAATTGTGCTAAATTTTCACTCATAGAGGTAGATTCATCCATGAAAAGGTAGTTTGCAACTGAATGAATCAGTTCCCTAGTTTTTAGAGGCAAGTTGTTCCACTGCCTACTTTTTAGTTATCAGTTTAGACTTTGTTGGAATAGCTCCTAAAATTATGAGCTCAACCCCTAAAGGCTAGGATGAGTTGTTTATTGCCTATATCTACTAGTTTTTCAGTCATTGGCAAAGGTTGGACTTTTGGGTAAGCTTGGAGCTTCATTGTATACTCATTTCAGAAGTTTGGCAAAGGAATAGACCAGGGTTTGCAGCACTTTATGGGATTCTTGTGGCAACTTGATTTGGTATTTTGTTTCCTTCTGTAATTTCAGGTATACATGTGTTTTATGTATACCATTATCTCTCCCTGTTCATCTTAACTAAATGAAACAAGGATAAAGGTAGAATTCATTGATTTGCAGTGCTCTACCTAGGGTTTTGTTTAGTTATTTATGTTTTCAGCTGTTTGAAGAGGATCCCTGAGACTTTCATGCCCTATTCAATTCCTCACTATTCTAAGAGATCTCCATCTCACTCAATTTGAAGTACCAAACTATTTGCCCACCTCGGCCCATAGAGATCTTTGCAAAACTGAGCTTCATTCCCCGAACCCAAATCCTCCTTTCACATTTGAGCCAACAAAACATCATCAAATTCAATAAAACTCTTCTGAACACATACCTAGCCTAAAATCAGTCTTCACATTAGTCATCTCAAGCTTTATTGGCCATCTTTTTCTGATATTGACAAGGAGAGAGCCCTCTCCCGACTTGGTAGGGCTAGCTACTCAGTTAAGCATGGTTTGATGTTACCCTAGATCCTGTCTTTCTTAGCCTGAGGTAGATTTAGGCCTTAACACCCAGCTTGCACCAAGATACCTAAATACGCAAGAGCAAGAGTCACTCATTTTAAAGAAACTTTGATATTGCTAGAGGATGAAAGCTAGCAAGCATGCCAAAGGAGATGAAACACCTTACCTTACAACCTAAAGATCGGGCAGTATCATTCCCATGAAATAATGAGGGACGCATTAGAAAGGACACCATTGTATAAGAAAGCATTACGGAGACTCAAAGTCAACTGGATTGGCTTGAAACTCAGTCCACCATTGCTGTTGGGTATGTTAGGAGGGAGAAAGGAAGAAGAAGAAAGAAAGTAGTGGGAGGAAATAGAAAATCATGCAGTATTTTATCCACAAGAAGAGGATATTGCAGCAGAGGCCTAGAATGTCAGGGAGGCCACCAAAGCAATGAAATACATGGACATAAATTGAGTTGCTCAGAGGATGAGAAACACTTTCAGTAGGGGTGATGATGAGGCACATCAATGGGTAAATTATATGGACCTTAATGCCACTCTCCATCTTATTAAAGTCAAATTTGCTTACATGTCTTTACATGTTTTGTTATATTTTTCTTAATGAGAAGGGTAAAGATGAGATGTCATGTCTTGTGGTCTAATGTGCATTGATTCTAGGTTTTGAAGAAAATTTTTGCTAATTAAAGTGAAATAACTCGATGTAGACAAATAAGAGGGATTTTAGGAGATTGGATTTCCCTCATTAACTCCTCACTCACTTGAAGATTCCTCCACCAAATCTTATCATCTCGGAGTTACAAGCAGCGAAGCCATTAAGATCATTGACAACCAAGCCAATGATAGTTGAATACCAATTAATCTTGATTTTTGGAGCCAAGCCTCCCTAAATTTAAGAAAGTTGTTAGTAGCTTCATTTATATAAATAAGAAGGCCTAGAGCCTCATTAGGATTCGATTTTTTTTGTTGTAGCCAAGAGACATTTTCGAGCTAAGACATTGTGACTAATGACTCTTGTGTATTTTTTGATATTTTGGTGAAAATGAGAAGCATTCCCTTGATCCAACAGTGAGTTGACTCAGAGGGCTAAATCTCTTGGGTTAGGACCCAACCCTAGTAGTAGCGGTTCCTCTTCTTGTACATGTATGCTTAGATTACATTCAGAGTTAGCTCCTGAAGTGATTTTGGTTTTTTTAATTTGCAAGTATTTGGATGATTAATTAGTTTTCTTCCATTTGTGGATAGTTATATCAGTGGTATCATAGTGAAAAAAGACACTCTATAAAATATTGTGATAGTGGCTTTCACCTCATCTCCCTTATGAGATCATGACTTGAGGGTTCCATTCACACAACCCAAAAACAGATTTCTTGTTTTACTACATGATCTAGGATTTCTTGATGAGTATGTCATTGTCTTTGAGTTTCTTAGGATGATTTACAATTGTCATTTTTTATCTCTTAATTTTTGCATTGGTTTCAAAGCACTTCCATTCATGAATTTAGCCACTAGATAATAATAACTTTGTTTTCTTCCATTTAATAAATATTTTCAATGCATAGATGAATTTGTGCATAAATGAAGACAAGAATGTATGTTATTGTACGAGCTTCTAATTTGGAGGGAGACCTCATCTCATTTGCATCATCCAAGCCTTATCCATCCATGTTGCAAAAGTCCACTAAACCCTAAATTTGAATTCTTATTTTGTAAGAAAAAAATTCCATTTCCATTGAGCCAACCCAACCATCTTGAAGCATTTGACTAAGCCTTGGATAGTGTTCACCCCCTCAATGCTTTATTTCTCCATCAAATACCTTTCTTACACTTCATTCTACCTTCCCTACCATCTCCTAAGATTTCAGCCTGTTTTCTGTAGTAAAACAGGGCTTCCTGTTGTAGAACTAGGACATCCTGTAGTAGTACTACATGAAACCTTGTAGTAGCTTGTTTTAAACTCGAATTTGGCAAAGTTGTTATCTGAACTTGGATTAAGCCTCTCGTTGTCTTCCATACCCTTGAGACTGGTCCATATCTCTTCCTCCATACCTGTATCCCTTGCCAAAGAACAAGTGAAGATTAACATTTGCATTTATAAAATTAAAACATCAAAAAAAGGTCTTCTTCTACAATTCCTAAATTAGCACATGCATGCAACAATCATAATACTTCTTAGATCAGATCCCATGCTCTGTTAGTCTAGATCGTCATAAGTCATAAACAAGGTTAATCTATGTTTCTTTTTCAAGAAAAATGTGTCAATGAGTAGCTCAAGGCTTTCATGTTACTTTACAAGCATCTTCCAATTCAGTCTTTCATTCCTTAAAGTAGGAAAAATTCATTTTCCTTCATTACGGATAATTTTCCCTTCTCCATTTGGTAGTTAGAATTCTTCTAGTCAATAGAAGACTGGTTTGAGAAACCCTAGTGGTCTATCGCCCCAGTTGAAATGTGACAAGAGTAGACCATTATATCTATTGTGTATACAACGCTGTCACCTCCAATTTTGTACGAACCCCGAGTTGATGAAGTAAAGTTGGTAGCCCCAAGAGTTGCAACATTCTTGCTGCAATATTGGTGCTCATCACTATTCCTTCTCTAAAAGTGTCCACAATAATTATTTATATCTTAAAATAATTTTAAAACATAATTTAAAAAATATATAAATATATTATTTTGTATTAGATATATATTTATTGGGCTCAGATTATGCCATAAAATTATTTCTGGTTGGCTAAGAGATTTTCTTTTTTGGACTTAAGGAAACATGTTAATGATCCAAGACCCAGAGTAGGAGTGAAAGTCTACCTCTTAT
Source organism: Pinus taeda (assembly GCA_000404065.3). Taxonomy (NCBI): domain Eukaryota; kingdom Viridiplantae; phylum Streptophyta; class Pinopsida; order Pinales; family Pinaceae; genus Pinus; species Pinus taeda. The sequence continues at coordinate 46,037 of APFE030389601.1, forward strand.
GGACCACCACCGGGTAATTAAAGGTAGCATTATTTCCTATAATAATTGGGATGATTCAAACTATATTCATGGATAACAGCTAATAATGGTTGTCCTCACTTGTGGTTTGAAAACTAAGTTTTGATAGTTTTTCCCACTATATTAAAAAAAATTGAGAGACACATTTACATATTTGTAATTTATTGAAATGTCTTCAATTTACTTGCTTCAATAAATTATAATTATAATTAAATTCCACTATGATCTAAATGTTTTATTGGAATTTGAAAAGGTAAGGGATTACAAGGAATTATTTATCATTTTATTTCTATTCTTCAAAACCAATAAAAAACGTTCCAAGATCACCAAAATTTTATGGACTTAAAAGGTCAACAAGGTTGGTAGTGTGATAAAATATTTTGAAATTTAATTGAATATTTTCATAAGTGATGAGCCTCAGTATTGCAACAAAAATGTTGCAACTCCCAAGGCTACCGACTTTAACTATCAACCCGGGGTTCATACAAACTTAAGAGGTATCAACACTATATGTGCAGCATACAATGTGTCCTTCTTTTGTTGTCATAATGTAATGGAGTGTATGTAATGAGTTCAAATCCTAAACTAATTTAAGAAAATGAAATGTTTGAAATGGAACCTTAACCTATTGCAAGAAAGAAAGTACAAGGAAAGAGAATGAAATCAAATGCTAAAACACACTAACTAACTCCTAAGAGGCTTTGCTTCAAAAGAATGCTAAGTTAACATGTATGCAATCCTACTATCCTAAGCATGAATATTCAAATCATCAAACCTTCTATTGTTCTACATGTAAATGAATAAAATAAATTTGTTTTTCTTTTTGTGTTTTTCATGTGAGAGTGTGAAAGCTAATCTGTTTTGGTGATGTGGCAAGTGGCTTGGAGATGATGATGAATGGTTAGAAGGCCTGGGAGACAATTAGGTACCCTTTTCTAGCTTCCTAGAGGATTTTTCTTCAATTCAGCCTCAAAATAGGCTTTCCTATAGGATGTTACTGTGATTTCCTAAAGGATCCCCTCATTTCCTACAGGATATATAGATTTACAATAATTCATCAAATGACCACGCAAATCAAATCCAAATTGGATGGAAAAAATTTTAGTATTAACTAGGATTTCTTAGGTTCCCATTCCAAGTGGAATCACTAAAAAATTCCTCTGTTAACCCATGAAAAAAAATAAAAGAACATTAATAGTTGAAAATCTAGAAATTCAAGAACTAGTGAGCTAGTAAATCTAAAAAATGCCTAACCAAATCAAGTGTAAATTCAATTCGGTAAATTGTTTTATGAACTAGAATGTTTTTTTGATCTAATTCAAGTGGAATAAATTCTATTGAAGCTCGTTCGCATGCTCTAAAAAAAAGCATAAATTTACTATTCTTTGCTAAAAAGGAGGTCCAACAATCTAGATTTGGGAATGCGAAGACTAATCCAAGAAAATCAATGACTATTATGAAATTAAAAAGATTTTCAAAGGGTTAAATAATGTTTTTGATCCTGCAAAAGAACTTACATCAACCATTTAACTCATTCCCACAACAGGAAATCGTTAATACTAAATGCAGAAATAGAAAGAAATAAAAACTAGAGATGCATGTGAATAAGCAATGAAAAGAAGGAAACAAAATGATACAAAATGGATATAAGGTTCCTGGGATGGCCAAGCCAAAGGAAACTTAGAGACCTATGGAGGATAACAAGATTTAGAAGCAAAACATGACACCAATATTCATTATTTTCATCAATAGAATTACATCCCTGCAAGAAAATACAATGGAGTTGTAAACATACAAGCTCTCTCCACAATAACACTAATGAAAATATTCTCCTTAGAGTACAATTTGACTTGGTATTTATAAAAAATGATTAGGAATCATTCCCCATGAATGGGGGAAGCTTTCCCCACCAAAATCCCTTGATTAGTGGATCTATTCCCCAATAGTAGGAATTTACATTAAATGGTAGGGAACACATTCTTTGCTTTTCTCAATCATTGGAGTTCCACAATTTGTGCCATAATTCCATAATATCTTGTTGAATTATTATTTATTATTGATCCTCCAGTAGTAGGGAACAAGTCCCTAAATTATCTCCTCCTCCAACTCTTCATAATCTGCCAAATATTCTCATAATATTCCACAAAAAATAAATAATATTAAGCACAAATATTCAATTATTCATAAACCTTCCCAATTAATATATTAATGTTAAAAATAAATTATCTAATGCAAAAAGAGAGGTTTAATGTGCTGAAGGATGGTCGTAGGCCTTAATTTATGTTTTAAATTAGAGGCATGGGCCTTAATTTATGTCTAATTTAGAGGCCCATCAATAAGCTCAATGATTTAGCAAAAAGTTATTTTCATCTTCAACCCTCTTATTGTAGCAAAAGGGTGACACACTATTTCATTCCATGGTATTGGAAATTGGCACATCTAGTTTCACTATGAAGATTATGAGAATTTGTTCTTAGTTTAGCAATGCTTATTTTCTTCTTCACACCAGTCAACACAAAGAGATAATTTTGATTTTAAAGATTTGGGGTGTTCACTTCATTATGATATCTTAGTTTCCTTTTCCCCTCTAACTCTTTTTCACCCCAAAAATTTTCCTTAGAGTTTGATGTAATAATATTTTCAATATTATCCTTACTCTACAAAGTGATCTCCTCCTTTATCTCCCAATCATCTAGGCAAGGCTAAGCATCCTTTTGCCATCATCATTTGAGTCAAAGGTTGTGGTTTTGGATAGAGTTAGAAATAATTTTAGGAAACCTCTTATGTTCCATGTAGTTTAACTTCTTCTTATATATAAGATACCTAGTCATAGCCATGCTTTTAATGAGGGAAATAATTGCTTCAATGATAAGGGATATTTCCTTTAATATTGAGGTTGTAGGTTATAAATTAATTTTAGATTTTTTTTAGCTTCCACCATGGGTCTCCAGAGATACTACAACCCAAAACCTCAAATCCATATAAAGAGTGACAAGAGTTTCAAAGAGGATTTGTTTTAGTCCCATATCCAAAGATCAATTGAGTTACAACTATTTTCAAGCCCATAATAATCTTTCTATCCTCCAATTTATTATTATCTCAATGTTATAATTCTAGTTAAGCTCGTGATGTATATCGATTCCAAGATGTGTATGAAGGAATTTCCTCCAAGTTGTTGTTGTCATATATGGAATTATCATATGTGTTTTGTAGAGTTCTTCTCAAAGGTGTACGAAACGAAACCACTTTAGACTGTGGATGACAAACAACCTTAACAATAAAAATGGCTGTAAAATAGTGTGGATCTACAACAAATGATAGAACCAAAACCTGCCAAAGTCTTGATCTATGCAACATAAATAGTTAAACAACAAAATGGAATAGTAAAATAAGCACAAATAACTCCACTAATCCAATGCAAACCAGATATAAAGAATATTTTTTATTAGATGACATCTATGAAGGGAACAAATAATGTTACCAGTCCCCCTCTATGGGATGGGTTCTTGGCTATCCTCAATGTCTTCCGCTTTGTAGAGTCTCTCTCTTCTCCATAATGTGTAAACCTAGCAAAAAAATTGTTTGAGCTCAATGGGAACTCAAAAGAAAAAGGAAAACGGTGAGCAACATTGATAATGATCAGAGCTGCAATAGTGAGTGCAATAATGAAAATGATCAAAAGTGAAGAGTGGATCTAAAACCCTCCAATTTATAACAAAATATTAGGGTATTCTCAAATAATGGAAAATAATAAAATATTATTAACCAAATTCTAGAATTAACTGTTCGGAGTATTTTATTATATTGGGTTGGAGGGAAAAAGTATTTAAATTGGTTAAATATTTTTATTTAGAAATAAAATAAATAAATGATTTATTTATCATCTCAAAGAATGTGGTTAAGGAATAATAAAAAAGATAGTGATTTTTTTAAGTATTCCTAGAGGATTTAGTCAAACTTGACAAGGAATAATAACTAGATAATGATTAATATATTATTCCTAGAGAAAAATAAGAAAAATAATGATTTATCTAATTATTTCTCATGATTGGGTCAAATATGACAAGGAATATTGCTTAAACAATGGTTTACTTAATTATTCCTAGGAGATAATTAAATAAAGAATGATTTATTTAATTATTCTTCATGGGTTTAACCAAAAATAACTTAACAAATGTGGTTTATTAACTAATTTATTAGAGTGAAAGCAATTTTACTATGGTAAAATTGGCCCTACATGGTTTACTTCAATCCATCTAGTAGGCTATGGTTATATGATCCATTTTTGGTGATAACAGATTGCCACCCAACATATGAGTGTTAGGAGCAAAACATATGATCGAAGTACGTTGTAATGACACAATCACTAGACATCAAAGGGGAGTTAGAGATAGAGAGAGAGAGAGACCAATGGAGCTGAATCTAGAGATGATAGTGACTGAGGGGGTGAGACTAAATAACTGAGGTAAGTATCATTTTATGCTGTGGTACTTGATATAAAATAAGGTGGGGGAGGCATACCCATACCCACTGAGATAACTGAGTACAAATAATAATGGTGCACCCAACAAAATGAAACTAAGCACTAAAGTACATGTTGAATTGTACATGACATGCTAGCATAAATGAGCCAGAAAATAATACAATGTATCCCATATACATAATTCACCTGGAAACACATGAGCCAGGATTGAATACAATAACATATGAGAACATGAGACATAATGGCCCTTCCCTCAAAAAACGAGTGGGAGGGAGGGTATAATAACCAAATAAGCCTTGTTGAATAAGAAAGGGCTCTACAAAACTAAATGGATCATCTAAAGGAGACATGCATGCTATGAGCACTGCAAGCGGCAAGAACCAAACCCATCAAATTTCTAGAACTGCATCTGAGGCTGTAGCATAATATGAATTCGTTCGGGCATGTGGGGGGCTACCTGAAGGGCTAACCCCTCATGAGGTCTGAAACATATCACACACACCGAGAATCACTGGTACAATTTGTTGCATCATTGGACCATCAAGTGTGTGAATCACGAGCATGAAACAATCAAGTTAAAGGGCAATGATGATTCCCATTTCTTGATTTGAGGCACCGAACAAGAGTGGAAGCTGGAACTAAGATACACCGCCCTCTAGATTATTCTTCTGGAATAGATGTGTTGATGTTGATAGAATAGGGCCAACCATAGGTGAGGCAATGAGGATCCTTAGCTAAGGCATGAGGGAAAATAATAATGTGATTGATGGACTGACACTAGGGAAAATGGGGAAAATTGGACTGAGGTACAAACATATGACTTCCCTTGTTAGAGCATAAATTGCATGGCTGCCCTGGCAATGAATGACTTGACTCCAAAGGGGATGCTGGACAGTATGAATGAAGGCCAAAGTGAGAAACACGGGATGAATTGTATGAAAATATGGATGGAATACTGTGAGATGATACAATGGGATATGAAATAGACTCCATGGATGCAAAGATGACTCATCGTGGATGCTCTAATAAGGGTGAATCGATGATGCTGCCACACAGAATAGGCTTCGTGGGGACCATGAAAACATGAGAAAATTATGGTTGATCATGAATAAAATCAACACGTGAGACAAAAAGCACCAAGGGAAGGTGGTCTCCAAAGTACAAGCATCACATATGAAGAAATTCAATTTTGAGAGGCGACGAAGTGACCCTTCTTGGAAAAATGGCTTCCGGGTGAAGTGTCAAATCATAAAATTGAAGAGAGACCCATTATAGTGCTCGATGAGAGCTTTCCAATAGTACTTATGGTTCATCAAACCGATATATGGATTGGTCATAATGGACGACAAAAAAATGGTGGTTTTCCTATAAAAGGGTGTTTCCCTCCAATTTGAGTGGAGGAGAAGGCCCTAAGTCTTGTGGAGATCGTAGCGGACAAACCGAACATCAGAATCAAGATCTACGACTTTTAGGAAAGTGGCATTACTTTTCTAAATATGGCATTAATGCTTCTTGGGACGATGGTTCCTAGTGAAGAATTAAGGGAAGAGGAAAACAAGAATGAACTACTAGAGGAGGTCTAGAATCATTCTCACCCACTAAGTCAAACATGGGGACTATGTAGTAAAGGTGGTATGACATAGAGTAGAATATTTGAAGATATGGTATCAAACATCTATGATATGCAATGTGAATATGGCTCATCGGAGAGGCTGGTAGGACAAACTATCCAAGGAATGGGAGGATAATCAACCATACCTAGATTCAGTGGGGTCTAAGTCGAGGCTTGTGTTAATTAATTGAGAAGATGGCCAGGGGAAAACCATCATGCCCCCAAGCATGGGATACTTCCCACAAGCATATGTGCTGGAGGGGACTGAGCTAGTATGCAAAGGTGGGAATGATGCCCCCTAGCAAGAGGCATTTTTGGAACGCCATTGTGTTCCGACTGCTCAAAAAAGGGATTCAAGCATCTTGGCCCAACTTGGAACGAGATCGTCCAAAGGATGATAAGGATCTATAGGGTCCTATGTGCCGCCCACTATGTTATGGGCGTACCAAATGTATTTAGAGTGGTGGACTCCAAAAATATTTATTTTTATATGTCGATACATAATGTGGTTATGATATTTTATATGACGATTGTGGTTCACCATTTGTTTTGGTTATGGTTGTCTTATGTGGTATACATGTGATAAATGCTAATCTACAATATTTTTACAATGATATCTATGTAGTTATTTTGGGATCTAGGAACATGACTGAAAGTTATGGTTTCAAATTCACGTACCAACAACTTAACTCGTAGATATTTTCTAAATAGGACTTGGTTATGCACATGATACACACCATTCGATTGCATGACAAACAACAAAGAATCTAAATGACCATGAAGATGAAGGATGTGATGAGCAAGGGCATCGACTAACAAACCTATCATTGGATCATGTTTGGCCTATTTATTGGTGGAAGATCCAATGTACATGCCATTAGCATGGACTAACGTATGCAAGGGGGTGAAAATGGCCCATGCTGTCGGGGCTATATTCTTGGAGAAGTGAATTGAACTGTCGGAATAAACAATATACAGTGTGGATGATGGATCCATCTAAAAGGTGAAAAAGACAACAAATGAGATGATGCAACCTACCTAAATGCATGATAGAAATAAATACACACAAATAAATGGGATATGCTATGGGTAAAATTTCTTGAGGTAGAGTGCATTGTGAGGATTAGGAAGAAGTTGGCCTTCAAAATCCTCTAAGAGATATGCCCCCTTACCCAAGTCCTTATGAATGATGTAAGGTCCTAACCATAATGATGAAGGATACAATGAACACCACGAAGATAAAGGTCATCTCTGATGAGAAGATAGCAAGGGGCCTGGTATCGGATACGTCATCGATTATCACAATTAAGATGGGGGGGAAACTTCTGGGTTCGCAAATATGTGATGAAGTATGCATGATGGTGCATATCTTCCAAAGGGTAATCAGGGGTAGTCATGATGTCCTCATCAGAATGGAAGATGGGGGGACGGGACGAAGATTGACTACATGATGCGGTGAAACTACTTGGTGCAGCATCCTAAGAAAGAAGGTTCACATACACATCATCTGAAATCGCAAATGATGAGCTAGTAGATGGAAGATATGCCGTTATTGAGACTCAGGTGTTTGATGATGGAGTTTTGACAAAAGTTCTTGCGGGAACCTCAGAGAGGTTTTCCTATGAAGATCTCAAGGATGACGACAGATAAAGGATATGGACCATGGAGTCCATTATATTGACATGAAGGGGAGGGGTCACGATGGTGGGACCAGCATCCCCCTATTTTGGTGTACTAGTGGTACCTGAATCCATAGGTAGAGAAGTAGATGATCCACTATGAGTGGCCTCGAATTCACGAAGCACATGAACGGAGTCGTGAAATTTGTCAAGATGAGGGCAACAATGGGAATAGTGACCTTAATGATTACACAAATCAAAAGGGTGATTCATGCGCAACAATTTAAGCCTCTTGGCTGAATTAGGTAAGGTAACTTGGACCTCAAGTATGTTAGACTCAGGAAATGTATCGTTCACTAATGGTTTGAGATGAGGAAGCTTAGGATAGTTATTGGTGGCATGCCCAACAACATTACACAAAGTGCACGAAGGTGTTGACTTTAGAGACTTGGGAGCTGGAGGTGCTTGGGGATCCTTTTTCTTAAGTTCCTTATTCTTAGCTTTTCCCCTATGTCTGGATGCTTTTGCAATAGGAGTGGGTTCCTGTTAAGGTTGTGATGGAACTGGAGCAATGACAAGGGTCGTAGGGACCAGTTAAACCGAGGTCAAAGCATGATATGGTATGAGCTGACCAGGCAGAGTGCTCACTAGGGAATTAATGTACCAGACTGGGATCCCCAAAGTCATATTAGTGAGACTCAACAAACCCACGACAGGGACAAAAAATATTCTAGGAGGAAACAAGAAGGGTATATGTCCTGCAGGATAACGTCCTAGTGAAATAGTTCACAGATGGTTAATACCTGGAGGAAGAGTTCATAGTGGGAACAAAGGAGAGGCACCCACAAAAGGAGGAGGTCTTAGAGGGGTAGATCTTGATGGCTCATTTGAAGTTGCAACAGTAGGGTGTTATGGAACTAACTATTGACCAGAGGTACCAAACTGCTTTTGAGTGGCATGTGAAGCTTGTGACATGCAAACACTTGATGAGCTGGTCTCGGATATGGGAGGGGGAGGACCAGGGTAAGCACCCAACAAGGTGGAATCTTTGTAGACTCTGGGTGAAACATTGGTGAGAGGGGTGGCAGACTGCTTTTTGAACATCGATGAGATAATAGACTCAGGGGAGGTCAAGGATGATAGTTTGTAGTACATCAACTCATAAATAGTGATGATATTCCCTACATGGAGGAAACACATCTTGAGAAAAATCAGAGGTACGATGGCTGACATGGCATAAGTGTAACTACAACCCAATAGAATGTTGTAATCTAGAGGGGCATTGATAATCTCAATGTCTACAAAAACAGTCTTGCCCGTAAGAGTCACTGGACAATTGCAATACATGTCGAGAGGCTGGGAGGGGTGACCATCCCAAGCACACAAAGTGATGGTGGATGGGGACAGTTTAGGTGACTTGATTTTCTTCCAAATGATAGCAGATATCACATAGGTGCATGCACCTTCGTCAATAATGCATCAAGATATGATAGCATTATGGGTTTAGACTGGTATCTAGAAAGAAACAGATGATGGTAATGGATGATGTTATGACACATCAACAGGAAAGACAATCAAATGATCATCTGAAGGATCTACTGCACCCAAAGAAGTTAGTAGATATTTATTCTAACATGGGAACGACTAGAGGACTTCTATCATCAACATGGTGATAGGTGATTGCGCCAAGTCGTCTACTATTCTATACATGTGGTCAACTCAGTTAGAAGTCGCATTACGATGTAATGGCCATTTAGGGATCTTGGAAATTGACTCAACCTTGGGCTGAGGGATCTGTAAAGGACCATTTGATGTCGTAAGAGACTCAATAGATTCTTTGGTTTTGGTCTCGATTACAAATGAATTCAGTGGCTTGTCGTATTGACGCGACCGAGTTTCCAAGTTGACATCAGAGGTACTAACCCCGTCATAATTCATCATGAGAATCTGGTAGTCTCCAAGACCAAAAGGTTGGGGAGGGTGCGCCGCTTAACCTTCTTGAGGTTGAGAAGCAACAAATCCTTGCTAAGGGAAAGGATTTGTAAGCACAACCAATTGAGATGATGCCAGATTCTTGGGCAGTTGCTGCATGGGATACTGACGTCTAGAAGCTGCTTTGGCTTCCCAGATTTTGCGCATCTGAGATAAGATGGGACACTCATGAGTATAATGGCCATGCACAAGGCTTGTTCATACGAACAACCTTGTTCTACTTGGGTTGGTTTTCCTATTGCTCGTTGTTGGTGTTAGGATGGTTCCCCTAGGGTTAATTATATTGATTACCCTGGTTACCCTTGTTACCCTTCCCTTTATTCTTTTTCTTTGAATTTTGGGGATTGGTCTCACTTTTCTAAGCATACACTTGACCCTAAGGGGGTGGTGGCTGCTTGGGTGGAGGATTCATGGGAGGCTACGGTGCTAATGCCTCAGGGACTGGAGTGATTAGCGGTGCATAGGTATAAGATGGTGAAGGGACAATGGTCTGGTAGACAGGTTGAGCACTAGATAGCCCTGACATGTGCTGATGTGGTTGGGTGAATGCATAAGATGTGATTTTTCTTGAATACACGTTGCTGGAAAGAGGGGGATAAGTGTTGGAGGAACTAGTGCCCCCCTCCGGATAGCCATAACTCTGCTGAGTAGATGGCAAAGGATGAAAAATAGTTCCAGCAATATTGTCAGTGGCGTGAGATGCCCCCCATGCATTAGCACCACCAGGACAAAGGAGTTATAGTATAACGGTATAAAGATAATGGGATTGAGCATAAATCAAGTCATATCTCAGAGCGGTTTGGAGAGCCTCTTCCTCTATCTAAGGAAAGTGAGATGCGACATCTTTTGCATGGGTGCTAAAAGAGTCCTAAGAAACCAATTGAGGTAGAGATGGTCTTTGAAGGAAGGAGCACGGTACATGCTCCTCCTTCTACGCCATTCCTGGACATGGTCAGAAAGACGGGTGGCAAAGGATTGATGAAATGTGGTCAAGAGCTCTGTACCAATGTTGTATCGAAGAGGTAACTAAAAATATGAAAGGAACACCTTAGCAAGAGTCGCAAAGTGGAATAAGAAGCGGAGGGTTAGTCAATGTACCACTTCGCAACATCTCCAGTGAGCGTGCATTAGAACAACCAAAGACGAATGGATTCATCGGTGATGGAATTAGATGAACATCACATATGGAGGGAGAAAACGTGATTAGTGGGGTCTTCTCCAAAATTACCCTCAAACTTGGGAATGTATGAGGGAAGCTTATTCGACATAGCTGGCCAACCAACATTGTGGTGCATGGGGTCGTTAATCAACTGGTTAAAATATGGGAGACTTAACCCAACCATGAAAGGTAGCAAAGGGGTTGTCGGCATGGTTCTTATAATGGTTCCACTAGATGTGACTACTGGGATAGAATTGAAGCCACCATCAGGTTGGTTTCCTACACCTGCAGTGGGTCCTAACATGATGACAGTATGCGGTGAAGGAGGCTCGGAATCGGATGAGGAATCAAATGAACTAGAAGAAGAGTCAGTATGGGGACTTGAGAGAAGACTAACTTGACCCCTGCGGGGAGGAGTAATACGTCCAAGCGGAAAATGGGGATGAAGACCTAAAAGTCTTTGGGACAAACACCTTGGTGGCATAATGGTTACAAGACACAAGTGACACAAAAATGGTGAAGGGAGATAAACAAAATCTCTCTGTCTCTACTGGGGAGATAAATCAATTAAGTTAAATCTTGGCTTGGCAATGTTAACTAAGCACCCTTTGCTTAAGTTGTGCTTGTATGTGAAGATATGTGTGTTTATTAATTAAGCCCAAATTGTGTTTGAAAAAAGAAAAAGAAAAATATTACTAAAATACTGTAAATAAAATGAAATTAAAAACATAAAATAAACAACAAATCAACTATCTAAACCCCACCCAAATTGGGTTATCAAACACTGTGCTGGTTGGTGGAGAAATCAACTGAAAACACACTAAAATGGCCAAGAGATCTAAGCATCAGTGTGAGTGTGATCAAGTGACACTATGCTACTGGAAAGTGGTGCAGCAACAACAAAAAGCTCATGAGGAAAATCACCGCAAAAGATAGGGCGATGAGTGCGGAACCTAGGGAAAACTGTGGCACCCTAAGACAAATGACCAAACAAGATTCAAGAGGGAACCTTGGATGGAAACAACTTATCTTTAAAGATCTAAAAAAGAAAGGTACAGATTTGAAATGTATGGCTGAAAGCTCTGCAAAAACTCAGACTTCTTACTCAGATGAACTCCTCCTACAAAGTTGGAAGTGTACTAGAAGCCCTAAGGGGCTAAATTCCACTTCGGCGAGAAAAATAGATTAGATCAAGGCCTATGCAGGCTAAGACAGTGGTCAACCAACCCAGCACAGTGCTCTCGGCAAAACCCAGAAAATGATCAGAAAAATTCCCAAAAACCTTAAAATTGCTGCTACTAACCTCATTCAGGGGAGATCACACTTTTTGGGCCAGAAAGTGCATTATGGACCTCCATATCATAAGTTTGGGGCTGAAAAGTGTGATTTTTGCTCCTCAATTCTCGGGTGGTAAATCACAAAAAAGATTACCGTCTCTAGTGCGGTTGGTTCCTATCACCTGCGGAAATAATGATAAAACTTTCAGAAGTTAGAAATTTGACTAATCTAGGGTGAGAATGCTAGTAAATAACATTAAGAGACTGAAAAAATAAAAATACTAAGTTGAAAATTGAAGGTCACCCAGGTTTATGAATCAGAATTAAAAACGCAGTGGAGTCGCCATCTGTTTGCGACAATAAAAAATTACCCAGCGGAGTCACCCTTTGTTTGTAGAGTTCTTCTCAAAGGTGTATGAAAAGAAACCACTTTAGACTGTGGATGACAAACAACCTTAATAGTGAAAATGGTTGTAAAACAGTGTGGATCTGCAACAAATGATAGAAACAAAACCTACCAAAGTCTTGCTCTATGCAACAGAAATAGTTAAATAGTAAAATGGAATAGTAAAATAAGCACAAATAACTCCAATAATCCAATGGAAACTAGATATAAAGAATATGTTTTATTAGATGACACCTGTGAAGGGAACAACTAATGTTACCAATCCCCCTCTATGGGATGGGTTCTTGGCTATCCTCAATGTCTTTAGCTTTGTAGAGTGTCTCTCTTCTCCGCAATGTGTAAAACTAACAAACAAGATGTTTGAGCTCAATGGGAACTTAAACGAAAAAGGAAAATGGGTAGTGATGATGATAATAATTAGAGTTGCAACAGTGAGTGCAATAATGAGAATGATCAAAAGCGAAAAAATGGAATTAAAACCCTCCAATTTATAACAAAATATTAGGTTATTCTCAAATAATGGAAAATAATAAAATATTATTAACCAAATTCTAGAATTAACCGTTTGGAATATTTTATTATATTTGATTGGAGGGAAAAAGTATGTAAATTGGTTAAATACTTTTATTTAGAAATAATAAATAAATAAATTATTTATTTATCATCTCAATGAATGTGGTTAAGGAATAATAATCAAATAATGATTTGTTTAAGAATTCTAGAGGATTTGGTCAAACTTTACAAGGAATAATAACTAAATAATGATTAAATGATTATTCCTAGAGAAAAATAAGAAAAAAATGATTTATCTAATTATTTCTCTTGATGGGGTCAAATATGACAAGGAATATTGCTTAAACAATCGTTTAATTATTGAAGCCTCAATTCAACAATCGTTTAATTAATTATTCCTAGAAGCTAATTAAACAAATAATGATTTATTTAATTATTCTTCAAGGGTTTAACCAGGAATAACTTAACAAATGTGGTTTATTAAGTAATTTCTTACAATGAAAGCAATTTTACTATGGTAAAATTGGCCCTACATGGTGTACTTCGATCCATCTAGTAGATTATGGCTAGATGATCAATTTTTGGTGATAAAAATATGTGATATTTATGGATTTACCCATCTTGGAATAGAAATATTGGAGTATTCTTAGTTGATTACTAATATCAAAATGACTCCTCACCAAGAAAACAATATTGTCATCATAAAGGAGAAGAGGTATGACTATCATAGTGACTGTGGGGCCAACACAACCTACATCTTCCAACCACTCTTCTGGCTTATCATTGTTGATGGGCCTCCAAATTATACATATCTTAAGGCCCATATGAACATTCTTGAGCACATTAAACCCCTATTTTTTAATTAGATAACATATTTTTAGCTTTAATATGTTCATTATGAAGGTTTAAAGATAATTGCATATTTGTGCCTAATTTATTTTTGTAGAATGTTGTGAGAATATTGGGCAAATTATAGAGATTTGGAGGATGCGATAATTTAGGGAGTTGCTCGCTACTAGAGGAGGATCAAGATTGAATAATAAATGAAAAATATATGATGAAAGTTTTGATCAAATTTTGGCGCTCCATTGGTTGAGAAAATCTAGGAATGTGTTCCTTATCATTTAATGCAGATTCCTAGTGTTGGGAACCCGATCCACTGTTTGAGGGATTTTGGAGGGGAAAGCTTCCTGCTTTGAAAGATAATGTTTCCTCATCACTTTTTGTAAGTGATAATTTGAATTGGCCTCTAGGGGCATGTATTTCTTAGTTTTCTTGTGGAGAAAACTTGTTCCTTAGCAGCTATACTCTCATTTCTAGTAGACATGTACTTAGATTGATTCGAATAATGAAGTTTGGTGCCTTTTTTATCTACTAAAGCTTGGTTTCCTTCATAGGATTATGTGTTTCCTTGGTCTTTGACATCCGAGGAGCCTCAAAGCCCTCTCATATAATTTCTTTATGTCCTTGGAATGTCTTTTTCACTTGCATCTCTTATTTCTGCATTTACCGTTCATGTTTCTTTTGTTGTAGGTTACATTTGTGAAATGATTGAAGTGAGTTTCTTTGCAGGTTATTTATAGAGTCACAAGTGTGATGCATGCTTATAACATCTTTGAAAATTCATCGTCATCATTGAGCTACTTGGATTGGGTCACTATTTCACGAATCTCGAATTTCTGGAAGTCACTTGTAGCAAAATAGTAGTAATTTTCTGTTATTTTTTAGAACATGTTAATAAGATTCATTTGAGTTGATTCCACTTGTTTTGGGTTATAAAATAATTCACGTTAATAAAAAAATTTAGCTCATAGAATTTTCTCTTGATTAGGTTAGGCATTTGGTAAGTTAACTAGCTCACTAGTTCTTGAATTTCTAATTTTTAGAGTATTAATTTTATGCTATTTTTTAGCATGTGTTAACAAGGGTATTTTGGAGTAATTCCACTTGTAATGGATTCCTAATAAACCCTAATTAATAAAAAAAAATTACCATCCTATTTTCATGTCATTTACTTGGGCATTTAGCAAGTTATCTCCTATGCTAGCAAAACAGGACCTCATATAGCACCTCCTGTAGCACCTCCTATAACACATATAAACTTGACCATATTTTATCCAAAAGCTTGGTTTTTCTGTCTTAGGCTTGAATCATGACTCCTAGGTTTGGAATCCATGATTGAGGAATACCAAAGACCACTCTAGACCCACCTTTCCTTCACTGCAAGCACAAATCTGCAATTAGAATTAGAAGACAAATTTCTACATTTGAATAACAATGAATGTTTTATTATGAAATGTACATGGATTCTATTACTAAAGCTATTTTTTCTTCAACAAAATTATGAAAGGGTCATTCATCAATGCAAAGTAGATTAGACTTGATTCTTTAATTCATGCTTCCTTAAGGTTTGAGTTACAAGCATTATTGTTGAAAACATCAAATTTCCTTTTTCAAAATAACAATCCACATTTTGCGATTAGAGTATTAATTTACATTCTACAAGTAGACTAACGTTTCCTTTTTTGAAATTAGGTTAGTGTTTGATTTCATGATATTCACTTCATTGCATCATATTAACGAAAGAAGGACACATTGCATGCTGCACATACAGTGCTGACACCTCTTAAGTTTGTATGAACCCTGAGTTGATAATTTAAGTTGGAAGCCTTGGGAGTTGCAACATTCTTGTTGCAATACTGGGGCTCATCACTTTTTGACATCATTTTTGGGGAGCTTTCAAAGTATCCATTGTTTTCTTCCCTAATTGATCCCTTTCTGCAAAAACAAAAAATTGATTAGGCATTTTTATTTCAAAAATAGAAAATTGCATTTCGTTAGCATTATTATTCAATTTTTTTATAAAAACATAAAAAAATACTTCTCCAACACCAAACCCCCCATTTGATCATGTTGTCCAGTAAGAACCACATCACCATCCACTTTTGCAGGTAGAAGAAGAAGAGGTGAAAAAGAAGATAGAAGAAAAGGATGCAGATGATGACAATGAAGAATATCATTTTGGATTTCCCATTCAAGATATTGATATCAGTGTTCATATGAAGAACATCCCTCCATATTTCCTTCCCAACTTCCATAGTATGAGGTTAGAGGATCTGGAAACCTTTCTCTTTGAATTTGAAATCCTTTGTAGATCTTATGGTTACTTACTAAACATTCAAAAGTTGAGATTGTTTCCGGCAACATTGAAGGATAGAGCTCTTAAATGGTTTGTGGGTTTAGGGACTAATTCAATAAGATCATAGTATGATATGAAAAAAAAATTAGAAAATATAAAGATCACGACCTTAAAGAAAAAAGCTTTAGAGTGAATAAAAAAGAATATGAGAGCCTTGAGGATATAATAAACACATTTATGTATAATTCTAAGAGGGAAAAATTACATCATTTAGGATCTCACACACTAAAAACCCTATTACTTAGAACAATTAGAGATGAGTGTATTGATCTCCTTGAGCTCATGAATAGAGGTGATGTATACCAATTATTATTTGAAGAAATTTGTGAAGCATGCAAGTGCATCTCAAGAGGAATGCAAGGGCAAGTAAATCAACATCAAGATCGGTAAGTCAATACAAACTTGGAAATTTGCTTGATAGCATTAAAAAAAATATATTGGAAATCTAAGTGAACAAGTAGAAATGTTAAGAATGAAAAATGAGAAAAAAAAAGGATGTTCATATTTGTGTTATCCATGCAAACTCAGATGCTACTAAATATTTCCCATTATTACAGAGGTTGAAGGAAGTTTACCAAGAGGAGAATGGAGCAAGTCAATCACCAAAGAAGCTGTGTTATGTAGCTCAAAGAATACGATGGAATCCTAGTCAACCTAATATGTTGAAAGAACCTAATTCACAATTTCAATTTTATGCACATACATATTAAATTAATTGGAACACACTCCTTCCTTGGCAACCTCGGCCATCTACACCCCAAAACCAATCTTGGAAACAAGGTTAGCAAGGAACTTATGGGAGAAATCCACAACATTCTCAATATTTTCCTCAATGTACTCCATAACGAACTCCATGCTATCCCTACCATCCACCTCCACCACAACCACAACCACAACCACAACCCCAACCACATCCATCTCAAAGATCCAATCCCACTCAACTACCCGAACCACCATTTCCAAACCCAAACAATGAAGTAACTCAACCCACTTACAATGTTCAGGTACAACACTTCCAAACAAATCCTCTTGATCCAAATGGTATTCATCTTAGCTTAGGAAGAGTATTGGAAAAAGAATATTTTCCCAATGTCATTAAGGAACAACATCTAGAAGAATAAGATCCAGAAGAATCATGTTTCACATTTTATGGAGAGCAACCATTAGAGTGTGAGGTTGAAAATTTTATGTTATTCTTACCATCAGATCTGTTATGTGTGCAAGGGACTAATCATAAAAAAGTAGAATATTTGAATGGCACTAAAAAAGAATAAATGAAGAATAATCCATATGAGCAAGCGAACCAAGGGCATCAAAAATATATCGAGGTCTGGTTCTAGAAAATTAACATGATGGAGCATCACTCTCTTCTTCAACAATGCTTGATATCATTAAAGTCAAAGAATTTGGTCTCTAATATTCAAGTACATGTCAAAGAATATGTTTTGAGCCTACATATGAGTTTATATATCATCTTTTTATGCACATGGCTCCATTGGAAGTATTTCTACACTTGAAAGAGATTTTGTTTTTTCAAATAGAGTAGGATAAAAAAAGGAAATAAAAAATGGAAAAAGAGAGAAAAAAAAAAGGAAAAGAATAAAATATCATGTGAAAACCTCTTTTGAGGCTCCTGAGATTAGCTCATTAATTGAAAACATTCTTGAGGCTGTTAGTGGGTTTGAAATAAAAAAAGAAAAGAAAAAAGAGAAAATGTAGATTTTTGCTGTAGATTCAACAAAATTTGTGATATTATAAAACACAAGACAAGAATATACTCTACTCTTTAGCGGAAACCAAAATTGACAGGTGAAAACAATAAGTAGAAAAGGAAGAAAATCAATTTCACATGACACAATATTTCTCTGGGGAAACCAACTGCTAAAATCCTTGACTATCTATATTGCATTAACCAAAAGATCTGAGAAGAAAATACAATGCTTCTTCAACCCGAACAATTCCTCCACTAGTACAATCTATCCCTTTGCCTCACAAGCCAACTCAAGCCAACACTTAGCCAAATTTTCTACCTTCCAATACCCTACTACCTTGAAAAATTCTTGAGAGAATTAACCCATATTTAATTGGGAAATGCACTCTCCATAACTGTGCACTCCATCCATAGGCCCTCAACTGATTGCATGCATGATCTGTATAACTCGGAAAATTATACAATTGATAGTACATTGTCCCTGAACTCTAATATCAACTGGGTCTTTCTCTGAATTGACATGCATGAGTTAATTATGAATGAATCTTCAGTAAACTGGTGTGGTACTAAGAATTCACTGGTGCACTTCCCCACTACTAGACTCCTAATAGTTCCTCCAACAGTTAGAACTAGTTTAACTAACTATAACTCAGTTAGACTGAGTTAATTAATTACAACTCAAAAGAACTCAACCTCAGCCCCTAAAATTTAGGGATCACTCTACATGACTCTAGATAGACTTCTAAATCTAATTTCCTAAGCCAACTAAGTCAATTTAACTTAGTTAACTATTATAAATTGCTATGAGAATATAATTTCGATTTAATTCCTAATTTAATTCAAGGAAAAATTAAATTATAATTTCTAGATGTTATTTTCAACATTTCTTGTTGCTATTTTCAACACTCCCTCTCAATAAGAAAGGAATTCAACTCTATCCTGATTCGGTACCTTTGGAATGTTTTGCATGCAACACTTCTCTCTAGCTTTGTTGCTACTGTAACTTCTAAAACTGGAAAAACATCCAAATTGAATCAATATGATTCATCTGTCACCAGAGTCTCATACTGCTACTAGCTACTACATTGTCTATTGAAAACTCTACATTGTTGGTGACTCTACATTATGCCATCTGCACTACTGCTAACTCTGCTCTGTGCTCCCCAATTTTTGGTTGCTGCTAGTCTCTGCCTCTATCACTTTGACATCTGACTGTATCAACTGCCATTGATCCATCATGCTACTGTGTACTGTGGACTCCCTTAGCAAGGTAATGATCCATGAGACAAAAAAATTCAATGGACCCTGCCCAAATTTTGGCACTCTTGGGACTATTACTTCACATCACCCCACCTCTCACTTGGAGGTATGGTTGCATGTGCTCCCTCTGCCCACATGGATTGAAAGTTCCCCCTACTAGAGGTCTCTGCTTGAGTGGATGTATCCACTCAGTCTCCTCTCTGCTTCTCTAATTGTGGTTTCTCCACAACTTTCTGAGCTTGTTTCTGAGGCTTCTTCTGTTTCTGCATGTTGAGAGGTAATTCACTCTCCCTCTCAACCACCAAGTCTCTAACCTCCTTAATACTTTTATTGCATCTTAGACCTCGAGAAAATATAGTTTCTTGACTTGCACATTGATCTGTTTCACTTGCCCCGTCGTGATGTGTTGAAGGAAAACCTTTCCCTTACTAAAAATCACATCATAACCACAGTCTTCCAATACCACGACAAAAACAAGATTCTTCTTTAGTCCTAGAACACACATAACATATGTGATTCTTAGAGGGAGCTGTTGGGCCTCAGTTTTGTCTCATTTTTTCACTCAAGATTTCTCATGCTACTATTTGATTAAATGATTATTGTTGCAAGTATTTGTTACTTCTTTTGTTTTAATAGGATTAAAATACCATTAATGGAAGTTTAGTAAAGGTTTGTATGTTGTAGGTTAAAGTTGATTTGATCATGTTTTGAACCTACATTACCTTCCTGCACTGTACAACAGACTCCTGCACTAATTCATTTCTTATAGCGTGCCTGCACTAGTGCAAGTTTTACATCGTGCCTCCACCAATTTGGGGCTTTCATACATTGACACATTTATGGGAGAATCTAAAAGAGGTTTATGATCAAAATTTCATTTGAACACTTTCACATAAGCCAAGACACACCCAAGTCATATAGATTTATATTTAGAGAATAATTAATGTTATAGCCTCAAATTTGTAGCAGTTTCTAGACTGCCTATTTACACCTCGATTTCCGCATCGATCATAGTGAATGTCATAACTCTGAAAAATGGGTTTTTCTCCTAGCATAGGGAATTGAGTAATCCTCAGACCATTTTCCAAAATTCGTAATGGTTGAGGAGATATGAAGGGGGCTTTGGAGGAACTTTGTTAAAAATACCAACTTTTCTAGAATTCTAGAAAATGCCCAGATTTGGGAAATTCGTGGTAAATCTCCATTATTTCAGTAGGGAAATGGTTGTAATAATATTCTATTAATGATAATTAGTTGGGATTCAATCCCCATGATGTTTGCAAAGGATTGGCTTGTTTTATGCCAAGTTTGGGATGTAAAAATATTATAAAAGAAGAGCTACGGCTCCAAGCCTAGCTAATTAATTAGTGAATCAATTAAGCAGAGGGAAGAAGCATGCATAGGTAGACACAGTGCAAAAGGGAGGAGAATTTGTTCCAATATAGCAGCATGTGGATTTTAGTGTGGAATCCTTCTCCTACTTACTGGGATTAGCTGATGTCTGCATAATGTAAAAGACTATTTTCAGTAATTAATTGAGGCAATTTTTATACTTATTTATTGCATCTAATGATTTCAATTTCTTTGTGAACTAGGCACTCAAAGAGGGTACGAGTTGGCTGGGTTAGCCGCCAGACTAGCTCGACACCACTCTCATCTTTTAAATAGCATTTCAATTCTTGTTTGTTTGCTGTGTGAATTTGATTTCTTTACAATTTCTTTCTGCCTTCGATTGATGTTATCTAACTTGTTGCAAATGTTTTATTTCCAAAAATTAAGTCGATTTGCTACAATCCATTATTCCAAGTTTTAAGGTTAATTTGAGTTATTGTAATTTGTTTCTATTTCATTTGCTCAATTATTAATTATACTTGCACCTGAAATATTTTAAACAACGATTGTGCTCTCCAGATTGTTTGCATCCATAAGACTGGCTTTGCCATTATGAGCTCTAACTCTAATTTTTTAAATTAATCCAGATCTATTAATTTATATTTAAAGCTGTGATTTTTACATTTGTTGAAACGATATTTATAAATATGGAAACTATATGTTTGAATTTATAAATGCTTAATTAATATTATGGTTTCCTTTAACTTCTCGATTTTTCTTACACATAATTAGTGCAAGCACGTTACAATATATAGTAGTGCGAGTAGAATTAGCACAGGAAGAATTAGTGCAAGCAGAATAGTTTAAATTTCTTTTGAATTTATTCCAACAATTACAGTCTTTTCGTTATTGTGCCGGCATCACTTGATTTCCAGTTCTGATTTCCCTTCTATTTACTTGCAATTAGAATTTCCTTTCGCATTGATTGCTTTTGCTTTCCTGCATGCTTTTAATTGTTTGGGTTGGTGTTTCTCGCACTAGTGCAAGAATACATTTATTTTCAAGATTAATCACACGATAGACCAGAATTTGTTTTGCAGGTTACCAAGGACTCTCTTTAGCATTTCCAGTGCTGCGTCTCGAAGTTCATGAACTCTCCGGATTGACAAATTAAATGTTGGTACATTTATAGACCCTATACTTCACCCAACATTTTGGCGTGAATTTGATTTCTTTACAATTTCTTTCTTTCTTCGATCGATGTTATCTAACTTGTTGCAGATGTTTTATTCCCAAAAATTAAGTTGATTTGCTGCAATCCATTATTCCAAGTTTTAAGGTTAATTTGAGTTGCTGCAATTTGTTTCTATTTCATTTGCTGCATTATTAATTATACTTGCACCTGAAATATTTTAAACAATGATTGCGCCCTCCAAATTGTCCGAATCCATAAGATCGGCTTTGCCATTATGAGCTCTAACTCTAATTCTGTAAATTAATCTAGATCTATTAATTTATATTTAAAGTTGTGATTTTTACATTCGCTGAGCCGGTGTTTATAAATACGGAAACTACATCTTTGAATTGATAAATTCTTAATTAATATTATGGTTTCCTTTAACTTCTGGATTGTTCTTACACATAATTAGTGCAAGCAAATTTTCTACTTGTACCAGTGCAAGCATGTTACAATATACAGTAGTGCAAGAAGAATTAGTATAGGTAGAATTAGTGCGAGCAGAATAGTTTGGATTGCTTTTGAATTTATTCCAGCAATTATAGTCTTTTCATTATTGTGCTAACACCACTTGATTTCTAGTTTTGATTTCCCTTATGTTTAATTGCAATTAGAATTTCCTTTCATATTGATTTATTTTACTTTCCCGCATGCTTTTAATTGTCTGGATTGGTGTTTCTCACACTAGTGCAGGATTACATTTATTTTCGAGATTAATCGCAAGATAGACTAGAATTTGTTTTGCAGGTTACCAGGGACTCTCTCTGGCATTTCCAGTGCTACATCTCGAAGTTCACAAACTATCCGAATTGAAAAATTAAATGTTGGTACATTTATAGACCCTATACTGCACCAACATTTTGGCACCGTTGCAAGGGAGGCACTTAGGAGATTGACCTTGGTGACCTGTTGCATTTGGTTTCTATTCCTTCACCTAGTTTCTCTTGCAATTTTATGTTCTTTGAATTTATTTCTTTCCTGCATTTATGCTTTAAGGTTTCTCATGTTATTTAATGTTCTAAGAACCCCCCACCCACCCTATATATATATATGTGTGTGTGTGTGTGTGTGTGCGCGCGCGTGCGCTAACAAATGTACCAGTGGTCTTGTTGAAGATAGAAAAATGGTATTTTGAGGAATTTCAATAAAGAGTTTGAGGCTAACATCAATCATTCAATGCACCTATTTTACTGATTAGTTGGAAGAAACCTTCAAAGGAGTCTCAAAGTAGTACATGGAGAACCTCTTTTAGTTTGGTAAGAAATGGAAAACATTGTTACTTGTGAATTTCCTATCAAGGATCTACGAGTGGCTGAAATGCATAATATTTCCCCATCTGCGCTACCAAAATTTCATGGTTTGGAAAATGAAGACCCAGATACATTCTTATTTTAGTTTGAAGTACTTTGTAGAGGATATGGTTATTGTACTAATTCTCAAAGGTTGCAAGTGTTTTCTCTTACTCTTAAAGGAGCAGCTCTCCAATGGTTCATGAACCTTGGTGGGAACTGCATTCAAACATGGGAAGACATGAAGAATGTATTCTTGGAGAAATATCAAAACTATTGCCAGGACGGTGAAGATAATTTTGGGATAACAAATGAAATTTTGGAGGATTATGTGGAGCAATTTAGATACAACCTCCAAAAATCAAAACATAGGGATTTGGTAAAAGATACTTTGAAAACACTCCTACTCAAAGCAATCAAAGATGAATTTTTAGAACCTTTAAATATTATAGGATCAGGTGATGTTTCTCACTTATCATATGATGATGTTTGTAAATTGTGCATTATTTATTCAAGAGGAATCTCCAAGATTGGTAAGAATTCTCGAGAACCTTCTAGTCAATTTTTGGAATCAAGTATGAAAATAAGAGCTACAAAATCTCGTCTAAATTTACAATTGGATGATTTGCAAGAAGAATGGAAGTAGTGTAAGGAGGATCATTCAACAAATGATTTGCCATCACTGTCAGGGTTTCAACAAGCATTTAAGGAATAAAGTAAGGAAATAAATCGACCGCCAGGTATATCTCAAAACTCATCATCATTTAATACTTGGAATAATATTTATTGTCCCCAATAGGTTCCTAAACACATCACAACCCTATAGTTCCATGGAAAACTTATAATCCTCCTTTGATTCAATATCCCACCTTATGGCCGCAATGGCCCTCTCCTTGGCCCTCATCCTCGAGCCAAATATATCCATGGCCTCAAGAATCGTTTGAATCCTTTTCTCTAGGAAAATATCCCATGCAAATTCAATCATATGAGCACCAACAACAATCACAATTTATTTCCACTACACCATTATGTTATCCTCCTCCATGTTTCCAGCTACATGTGAAACCTTATCTTAACCCTAATCCATACCCTCATCCATATCCTAACCTTAATCCATA
Organism: Pinus taeda; assembly: GCA_000404065.3. Lineage (NCBI taxonomy): Eukaryota > Viridiplantae > Streptophyta > Pinopsida > Pinales > Pinaceae > Pinus > Pinus taeda. Next base: position 70,262 of record APFE030389601.1, read on the forward strand.
CCCTAACCCTAGTCCATGCTTCCATCCATACCCTAACCGTAATCCCATTCCAGACCTTAGTCCAAGCCTGAACCAAAACCCTAATCCAAACCATCAAGTTGCACAACAGTTTGAACCTCCTATTCTTTCTGCTGATTCCCATATTCAAAAAGATGTTACACCTTCCATATTGGGAAAGGGAATACATTTTGAAACTTCCCCCATTATCGTAGAACATTTACCTTAGGATGATATAATTCAAAGACCACCTGAGGATCAATATTTCATTGGCACTTGTTCTAAAAATGTTGTTGAAACTCAAAGCCTTAGAATCTCCCTCAACCTTTCTTGTGAATTTGAAAATCAAATATTTGAGCCTGAACTTGAGGGATTTATCTTTTGTCTTTTACTAGATTTTTTGTGCTTACAGGAGAATGACTATCAAATTGTGGGAGACTTGCATCAGTTGGAGAATCATAAATAAGTGGATTCCATTGAATCCTAGTTTAGATAAACCATTAACCCATCTTATTTCTTCATCATTCAAAAACTCTTGGTACCATGTCAATTAAAGAAACTGGTTTCTCATGCTTTGGTATGTATTGAAGTTTATTCTTTAAAACTAAGTGTGAGTATAATCAACATTTTGTCACGCACATGGCGTCATTGAAAGTACGCCTACACTTAAAGGTGATATTTCTCTCTTTAAAAATATGGTAGGGTAATGAATAAAGATGAATAACAACACTCTTGAACTTGTGATTCCATAAAAGCACAGCTTTTGAAATTTTTATTATTACGCATTCTCATGGTAAAACTTGTCAAAAGTACTTTGCACTTAACACTTCATATTTTTAAAGTGACTTTGATTGTGGATCAATATGTATTGTTATAAGTTACATGCAATACTTTTCTCTTATTCTTACAAACTATCATCCAGAAAATCTTTTCAAGTCCCTCTTCGAAGGAATCAATGAAAAACCTCTTATGGTAGACCACGTTTCCAAAACCCTAATAAGCTTTCATAAAGAACCCTAGATGATAAACTCAAGGAATCTTTTTGGTCATTATTTGAGTTGTTTTTTAATAAAGTTCTTAGGGTAGCATAACCAACTAGTAAAGAGTAGTAATTAAAAACTTTTCACACCATCCTGCACTCTTAAGGAGTAGACTTGCTTCCCCACCTATTAAGTAACCTATATGAGGTTAATCATAATCAGAGCTTTGTTCTAAAAACATAAATGAATTAGTTGAGGGATAGGAGGTCTCATTGCAAATCGACCTACTATGATCATGGGTCCTATGGGGAATGACATTACCACATTGGTCACCAAGCCAGGGTAATGCCTTTCAATTGAAAAACTGAAAGACAAGAGGTCTCATTGCGAGCCGACTTGTTCATTCTTGTTAGTTCTTGTGAATAGCATTGTCGTTAGTTGGTTACCAAGCCAAGAAGACGTCCTTCAATTAACTTATAAAAATAGAAAAAGTAAATGCTCATAAATAACTCTGAATCTATATCTAATAGGTGGGACACAAGCATTTCGTAAGGTTAAAAGGTATCCCTGTCAAGGCTATGGATGCTTGCTGGTAGCAGGGCCATGCCTGTGGTATTAAAGTTAAGTCTACACTATAATTTACTTGGTTTATTTTTCTTTCGATGAACTCACTATCAATCTCTTTGAGAATGGCTTTAAAATCCTTTTGTTGTTATACCTTGGAGTTCTATCTTTTTGGAATGATTTTTTATGGACGCGGGGACCCTTAGTGCAGGTAATTCATCGTGCTCAGATAAGAGGAGCTTTCACTATACATGGATAATGGTAAAATAATCATTATGAGAAGGTATTACTATGTCTACCTGTAACATCATATTCTTTAAATCATGTCACTCATGTTTATAATGAGGATGTTAAAGTGAAACTTTTGATCACGAATGCCTCTGAGATATTATTTTTGAAATTTTTAGAAGTTATCTATTTTTCTCAAGTAATAACACCATCCTTGCAATTTAGTTTTTCCATGGTAGTTTTTGTTTTAGGTTTTCTTGAAATCAGTTTAAGTAAATAAAGAGCCTCGCAAACACTCTATTTTTAAGAGCAAGCTTTATCAAGTGCAAGAAATGTAATCATGCAGAATTGCAGGAACATCATTACGAATGTTTATACATGTTTCTAATTTTGTTTTTTTGCAAAGGAGTAACACTACTGGATTTTCTTGAATGAGGACATGCAAGATGGTCAGCATGGGGGGATGTTGGGCCTCAGTTTTGTCTCATTGTTTCACTCAATATCTCTCATGCTACTGTTTGATTAAATGATTATTGTTGCAAGTATTTGTTACTTCTTTTGTTTTAACGGGATTAAAATACCATTAATGGAAGTTTAATAAAGGTTTTTATGTTGTAGGTTAAATTTGATTTGATCATGTTTTGAACCTACACTTACTTACCTGCATTGAAAACAGATTCTTGCACCAATTCAGTTCTTAAAGCGTGCCTGCCCCAGTGCAAGTTTTACAATGTGCCTCCACGAATTTGGGGCTTTCATACATTAACACATTTCTTAGGGAATCTAAAAGAGGTTTATGATCAAAATGTCATTTGAACACTTTCACATAAGCGAAGACACACCCAGGTCATATAGATTTATCTTTAGAGAATAATTAATGCTACAACCATGAATTTGTAGCAGTTTCCAAACTACCTATTTATACCTCGATTTCCGCATCGATCATAGTGAATCTCATAATTCTAAAACATGGGTTTTTCTCCTAGCATAGGAAATTGAGTAATTTTTGGTCCGTTTTCCTAAAATTCATAATGGTTAAGGAGATATGAAGGAGGCTTTGGAGGAAGTTTGTTAAAAATACCAATTTTTCCAAAATTCTAGAAAATGCCCAGATTTGGGAAATTCATGGTAAATATCCATTATTTCATTAGGGAAACGGTTGTACTAATATTCCATTAATGATAATTAGTTGGGATTCAATCCCCATGATGTTTGCAAAGGATTGGCTTGTTTCATGCCAAGTTTGGAATGCAAAAAGATTATAAAAGAGGAACTATGGCTCCAAGCCATGCTAATTAATTAGTGAATCAATTAAGTAGAGGGCAGAAGTACGCACAGGCAGGCACAACGCAAAAGGGAGAAGAAGTTGTTCCAATGCAGTAACACGTGGATTTTAGTGTGGAATGCTTCTCTTGCTTGATGGGATTAGCCGATGTTTGCATTATGTAAAACACTATTTTCAATAATTAATTGAGGCAATTTTTATCCATGTTCCATCTACTTATTTATTGCATATAATGATTTTGATTTTTGTGTGAACCAGACACTCAAATAGGGTGCGAGTTGGCTAGGTTGGCCACTAGACCAACTCGACACCACTCTCATCTTTTAAATAGCATTTCAATTCTTGTTTGTTTGATGTGTGAATTTGATTTCTTTACAATTTCTTTCTGCCTTCGATTGATGTTATCTAACTTGCTGCAGATGTTTTATTCCCAAAAATTAAGTCGATTTGCTACAAACCATTATTCCAAGTCTTAAGATTAATTTGAGTTGCTGCAATTTGTTTCTATTTCATTTGTTGCATTATTAATTATACTTGCACCTGAAATATTTTAAACAACAATTGCGCCCTCCAAATTTTCTGAATCCATAAGATTCGCTCTGCCAGTATGAGATCTATCTCTAATTCTGTAAATTAATCCAGATCTATTAATTTATATTTAAAGCTACGATTTTTACATCTACTGAGCTGATATTTATAAATATAAAAACTACATGTTTGAATTTATGAATGCTTAATTAATATTATGGTTTCCTTTAACTTCTCGATTGTTCTTACACATAATTAGTGCAAGCACATTACAATATACAGTAGTGCAAGTATAATTAGTACAGGAAGAATTAGTGCAAGCATAATAGTTTGAATTGATTTTGAATTTATTCCAGCAATTACAGTCTTTTCATTATTGTGTCAGCACCGCTTGATTTCCAGTTTTGATTTCCCTTATGTTTACTTCCAATTAGAATTTCCTTTCACATTGATTGATTTTACTTTCCCGCATGCTTTTAATTGTTTGGATTGGTGTTTCTCACACTAGTGCAGGATTACATTTATTTTCGAGATTAATCACAAGATAGACTAGAATTTGTTTTGCATGTTACCACGGACTCTCTCTGGCATTTCCAGTCCTGTGTCTCGAAGTTCACAAACTCTCTATATTGATAAATTAAATGTTGGTATATTTATAGACCCTATACTGCACCCAATAGGAGCCAGACTCCCTCTAAAAGGTAACTGTACTGATGCTAGTCGCACTATACCTCCCATCATCTCCAAACTCTATGTTCTTCTTGAGGTCTTTCTCCTCAAAGTCACTGAAGAGATCTCTATTCCCCATCATATGGAATGGGGCACCACTATCGAGATACCACATGCTTCCCATACAGTGCTGGTTATGCATGCAATGAGAGTGAAATGAAGTTTGAATTATGAAGCTAGAGCTTCACCTTCTGCTGCTACTGCAAGCTCCTTCTTTCTTGCTTTCTTCTGTAGGAAATCTGTGGCATAGTGCCCATACTTGTGACAATGGAAACACTTTATTTTTGACAAGTCCTTCTTCTTGCTGCCCTCCTTGCCTTCGGACCTCTTTCCCCTGGCTTTCTTTTCTTTGCTAACTAATGCAAAGTCCTCTTCCAGTTCTTTGGAAGAGGTCCCATTTCTAGTGATCCGCTGAAACTATTCTTGTACCAAGTCAGACCACAACCTCTCCCACTTTGGTAACTTCTCCCTCCCATTAATAGAGTCCTGGTAACTGTGCTAGCTCTTGGAAAGTCCTAGAAGTTCTAGGCTCACTAGATTGTCTTCAGCAACAATAATCCCCACACTTTCAAGCTCATCCCGACAATAGGTGAACTTGGTAAAGTACTTCGGAATAGAGTCACCCTTCTCCATCTTGATCTTTCTGATTTTGTCCTTTAGTGCCAACTTCCTATGGTCCCAACTATTTTGAAACAAGACTATTAATGTGTTACACATTCTAAATGGAGCAACCTTACCATGGAGATTCGAGACAATGTGATATCGAATTCCTTCTAGGATAATCCTTCTTGCTTTTGTCACACACTTTCTCCATTCAGTCAAATATTTAGCATCAGATGTTGAAGGCTTAGGAATATCATGAACTATGAATTCCTTGAGGCCATTGTCTTCCAGCACTACCTCCATCCTATCCTTCCAAGCTATGTAGTTGGAGTTTCCCTCCAGGACATGCTCAAGTCTCAAACCATAGAATGACATATTGCTGACTCTGAAGTATGAACCTGAAAATTCGATTTCAACTGCACAACAAACTTGAATGGTCCTATTCTATACTGTCTTCAGCTCCGATACCATGTATATTTTTACGTAGATTCAACAACTTATGTGATATGCTAAAACACAAGACAAGAATCTACTGTACTCTTCAGCAAAAACCAAAATTGACTGATGAAAATAATAAGCAGAAAAGGAAGAATATCAATCGCATATAACACAATGTTTCTCTGGGGAATGAAATTGCTAAAAACCAGAATATCTAAGAATAAAATACAATGCTTGTTCAACCCGAACAATTCCTACACTAGTACAATCTATCTCTCTACCTCACAAGTGAGATCAAGCCAACACTTAGCCAATTCTACTACTTTCCAAGCCCCTAATTCCTTGTGAAATTCCTGAGAGAATTAGCCAAGATTTAATTAGGAAATCTACTCTCTATAACTTCGCAATCCATCCGTAGGCCCTCAACTGATTGCAAGCACAATATGTATAACTCGGAAAATTATACAACTGGTAGTACACTGTCCCTGAACTCTAAACTCAAATTGGTCTTCCTTTGAACTAAAATGCATGAGTTATTTATCAATATTTTCTCCATGTATCTCTCTTTGATGAATGCATGTGCTCTCCAACCTTTGCAAGCAACAAGAATAATTTAGCAACAAAAGAATTTTTTTATCAAAAACCTAGTCAAAGGAAGTCAAACTTGGGCTTTCTCCTCCTTTGCCCATATGTTCCAATAGGACCAAGGCCATTTCAATCCATCACCTTATCCATTTCAAACACACTCCCATCATTTCCTTGTCTTTCCCGTCCATTTCCCTTGTTGTCCTAAAATGCTATAGGAAGGTTTTGTTTTGCTACAAGAGGCCAAAATACCTAGGGCAAAAAATTGTTTTTACCATATCTCAAAAAATATGCATATTTTTTTTTATTAGTTTCACGGGGATATGCATATATATTATGTTAATATGATCAAGGAATTTTAGCAAATTACAGTACACACTTTTTGAGAAATTGGCTTCCATCGCCTACAACTAGTTTTATTTTTTCTCAATAATTGTGCATCCATTGGACAATATTTTTTATGGGTAGATGCATAAGGATTATGGAAACATGCTCACAAAATTTTAGGTCAATTAAATTTACCATTTGAGAGATATGGATAAAACAATTCTGCTACGGGAGCATTCCATAATTGCTACATGAGTGACCATAATTGCTACATGATTGTGATCGACATAGAGAGAGGGGTCAGATCCTATGCTTTCCTTAGGGGAATGTTGAAATAAGTCCACCATAGCCTCATAATTAATTTTCCACACCACTTGACCTCTTCACCACTCTCATTTCCATCGATGTCCATAAAAAACACCACTTTTAACCCCTTCTTCCATCTCTTCTACTATAAAAAAATACATTTGACCACTATCAACTGGTTACTCATGAATGATTAGTATTTTTAGAGGCATAAACTAAAGGAAATTGTGATATTATCAGGGTATATATGACTTCTACAGGAATAAATACAGTGTTGTAGCAGTCTGCACATCCCCAATCAGACCATAGCTAGAGCACCAAATCCAGAATTCAGCCACCATGGAGCATTGGAGGGTTCAAAACCATGATCCTGAGTAGCTATAGGAACTCCAATAGGATGATACAAGATCATCATTAGAGAATAAGAAGCATGCATTTAGTAGATAAAACATGGGTATTTCTCAAGCAGTAAATCCTTTAAGCAGAAGACCAAAAATACAAGCTTCAAGGTGCATTTGATTACCCAACAAACAAAAACATTTGATCCAAAGAAAATCACCTGAATCTAGAAGGACTTGCATCATCAAAATTTCAACCAGTAGAAAGCATTAAAAAATCTTATATTTTTTAAATTGTAGGAAGCAAGGGAGAAAAAGCAATGACCTCTAAGAAGTTACTCAGAAACAACCTCACCCATGTCCAAAACCGCCATGCAACCAAATGATAAACACATCAGCAAGAAACCACTAGGTAGGCACAAGTATGCATTATCCTTTAGCTCTTCTCTTAAGTGTATTATGGTTAGAAATTTATTGTCAATGCACAAACAGTCTTGACCACCCTCGAACAATTAAGTGCAGCTAATTCCCTCACTCAAGCAACGTGTATAATGACAAAAATGAGGGTGATAATTACAAGGAGTGGGCCATTTCACCCATCACACTAAGGCCACTATCACAAGAAGAATAAAAGGATAAGTCTGAATATCATTTGTACCGAGAAAGTTCAATCCTAAAATAGTAATAGAAGCCCAATAAGACATCGAGGGTAAACCTAGCAATGACTAGGGGTCCCTTGGGTTGCTACAAAAGAGCTACATGGTTAGTTTACAGGTACTACAAGACTGGACACCACTACTACAAGAGAAACATAGTTGTTACAAGAGAAACAAATTTGTTACAGGAGAAGACAGAGTGCCACAAGGAAGTCTAGAGAGATGCAAAAATCCTAAAACCCTATATTCTAAGAGGGACATCTAAGAGAAGGCTAAGTACACATTTGTCTTTGCCATCTATGGGCAAGAAACTTGAAAAACCTCTCATTCCTTAAACAATGCATCTTGTAACAAAATTATGATAGTGGTTTGAGAAACAAAAATGAATGTGAATGTTTCTTTTGAGTTAAACAAGATTAAAAAGAAAATGAAATTGTTTTTGAGTTGAGTTTGAAGTTCTCCTTCCTCTAACTAGTATTGATAAAACTGCTCTTTTACCCTTGTAGTATATTGGGAGTATTGGTTTGCCAAATTTTGGAAAATCATAGTGACAATCATGGGGGCAGTGGTTTCAATTAAAGAGAGTCCACAGACTCATCAAGGATGTCAATTATCATATATGTTGTGAAAACTTGTATCATGGGCAAACTTTGTGGACATAGATAGGGAGAATTTTCTTAAGACACAAGCACAAGCCTAATTAGAACTTGGAGAAAAGGATGGGTCTACAAAAGAAGAAGCAAGAGAAGAAGAGAAAGATGATGGATCAAGAGAAGATGTGCCAAAATTCCTTCTAAGGTAGCTTGGGATGTTAAGGGAGGCTGCTAGGGCCATGAATGAGGCATAATTTGGTCACTAAGTTGCTCAGAAGATGAGCAACACTTTCATAAGGGGGGTATGATGGGCCTCCAATTTAGACATAAATTAAGGCCCATCTGACCATCCTTAAGCACATTAAACCTCTCTTTTTGAATTAGATGACATATTTTTAGCTTTAATATGTTCATTAGGAAGGTTTAGAGATAATTACATATTTGTGCCTAAATTATTTATTTTTGTAGAATATTGTGAGAATATTGGGTAGATTATGAAGATTTGGAGGATGGGATAATTTAGGGACTTGCTCCCTGCTATAGGAGAATGAATATTGGATAATAAATGAATACGATATTATGAAATTATTGAACAAATTTTGGAGCTCCAGTGATTGAGAAAATCTAGGAATGTGTTCCCTGTCATTTAATGCAGATTCCTAGTGTTAGGAACCAGATCCACTATTTGAGGGATTTTGGAGGGTAAATCTTACTCCTTTCAAGGAGAATGCTTCCTAATCACTTTTTATAAGTACCAACTTGAATTTTCCTCTAGGGGCATGTATTTCTTAGTCTTCTTATGGAGAAAACATGTTCCCTAACAACTCCACTTTCATTTATATCAGGGATGTACTTGGATTGATTCAAATAATGAACTTTGGTGCCATTTTTAGCTTATAAATCTTGGTGTCCTTCATAGGAATCTGTGTTTCCTTGGGCTTGGCCATCGTAGGAGCCTTTGAGCCTTCTTGTATAATTTCTTATGTCCTTTGAATGCTTTTTTCACTTGCATCTCTTATTTCTGCATTTAATATTCATGCTTCTTTTGTTGTAGGTTACATTGGTTAAAAGATTAAAGTGATTTATTTTGCAGGTTATTTATAGAGTCTTAAGCACGATACATCCTTATAATATATTTGAAAATTCATCTTCATCATTGAGCTACTTGGATTGGGTTACAAGTTCACGAATCTATAATTTCTGGAAGTCCGTTGTAGCAAAATAGTAGTAATTTTCTGCTATTTTTTAGAATGTGTTAATGACATCCATTTGAGTTGACTCCACTTTTATGGGGTCATAAAAAAATTCAAATTAATAAAAATTTTTACCTCTTATAATTTTCACTTGATTAAGTTAGGCATTTGGTACGTTGACTAGCTCACTAGTTCTTCAATTTCCAGTTTTTAGAGTAGTAATTTTCTGCTATTTTTAAGCACATGTTAACGGAGGTATTTTGGAGTGATTCCACTTGGAATGAAGTCCTAAGACACCCCACTTAATAAAAAATATTTCCCATCCTCTTTTCATTGGATTTACTTGGGCATTCGACAAGTTATCTCCTCTTGTAACAAAACAGGGCCTCCTATAACACCTCCTGTAGCGCGTGTAAACTTGACCAGATTTGCTCCAAGATCTTGTTTTTTATCTCTTGGGCTTTATTTATGACCCCTAGGCTATAAATCCATGATTTAGGAAGACCAAATACCACTCTATACCCACATTTCATTCACTACAGGTACAAACTACAATCAGTATTAGAAGACATATTTCCACATTTGAATAACAATTAATGTTTTCTTATGAAATGTACATGGATTATGTTACTAAAGCTAAGTTTCCTTAAACACAGTGATAAAAATGGTGATTCATAAATGAAAATTATATTAGACTTGATTCTTCAATTCACGCTTCCCTATGGTTTCAGTTACAAGCATTATTATTGAAAAGATCAAGTTTCCTTTTTCAAAACAACATTCCAAATTCTACAATTAGAGTACTAATTTACATTCTACAAGTAGACTAATGTTTCCATTTGTAATTAGTTTAGTGTTTGATTTCATGATATTCACTCCATTTCATTATATCAATGAAATAAGGACACATTACATGTTTCACATAGAGTGGTGACACCTCTTAAGTTTGTATGAACCTCGGGTTGATAATTTAAGTTGGTAGCCTTGGGAGTTGCAACATTCTTGTTGCAATATTAGGGCTCATCAATTGTATATACCAAAAAGGGTATGGGACAAGGGACACCCTTGCTTGACTCAAATATTGTAGTTGATTTAATCTAACCAACCCCCAATGGCTATAAAACTGGTGATAATCCTATCATATAACATTGTTACAATAACTTTGAACTCGAGAGGAACCATTATCTATTCTAGTGTCCTTAACATGTTTCACCTCGGAACAATGTCAAAAGATTTTTGATGTCAATTAAACATTAAAAGATATTAGTTTTATTATTTTGATATTCCTTTGCAATGATCTCAAAAGTAACAACATGGTCCAAAGTTGAATGATATTTCTTGAATCGAGATTGATCTTTAGCTTTTTTACCATGCCTTTCTATCCATATGCTAATCTTCTTGTCCAAAATAATTACGTATAACTTAGATAAAATGTGGCTAATCATAATAATCTTATAATTAGAGGGAATGTTTTTATCCCTACTTTTAAAGATCGGTACAATGAGGCTTTATTTCCCAGGCTTAGGGAAGCCTTGCTTGACTACCAAATTAAAGAGCTTATGTATGTGACGGATGAGGATGCCCTCCTAGCTTAAAAAATTTAGCTTGCTAGCCTTCAATGTCCTTATCTTTCCTAGTTGACAACTTCTTAACCCCAAACTCAATGTGCCCCAAATAAAATATTTCAAAATAGTGTCCAAGGCATTAAGGGATTCATAAAGATTTTGAAGGTAGAAATTCTTGTTTATCATTAGAATCAATTAATTTTCATTATTTTTGTAAATTAGAATTTCCTCCAAAACTTCCTAGGATCTTATTTAGATAGGTGCAACATTGTTGTTGCTTTCTATTTATATAACACCTTTACTTCCTTTTAATAAGAGAATTGTATGTATTTATTTTATTAAGCTTTAAAAATTCATTAGAAGGATCCCTAATTCCTACCAAGGGTTGACAATTATATTATTCTTTTTACATGGCACCTCTATAGAAAACTTGTTAATGGCAGAGGAGAGGGTTGTAGTAAAATTATGATAAAGGTTTTGGATGTTTCCCTTGTAAATTAAGAGGTGTAGATACCTATTTAAATGTTTTACGAAGAGATCATTTTACTTTTGTCAAAAATAAGGTTGCTTTGGTTCTCAATTCTCTTGTATGGGGCTTTTGTGTATGGAAATGTTAAGAGTTAAAGTTAGAGGTCTATGATTAGAGAGGACATGACTATTTAAAAGGTCAAAATTTACTCTTTGCATGGAAATATGAATATCAAATACCACATAATTCATGACATTACAAACAATATGTTGGAAAATTAGTTTTATGACCCTTCAACAATATAAGAATTTAAAAGTGATATATAATTGAATTCAAAATTTAGGATTTCTTCAAGTAGAACTTCTCTTATATAAATCTTATAGCCTTGAGGAAGATATCACACCTCAATATTAGATGAATCATATCAATAACAAATATTATAAAATAAATGTTAATAAATAAGTAAATAACAATTAATTATAATAAAATGAACCCATAAATTTAAAATTTAAGCTTGTTTTGATTCATACATTGTTTATAAAAAAACAAAAGAAATCAATTAGATTAACCTTGATGGTTGGAGAAGAATATTATCACTCCAAACTCAACTCAATTTCCACAAATAACATGTTAGTCAATAAATAAGTATATATAATAATAATTTCGAACCTTATTATAAAAAATAAAATACTTAATTATTATAATAACAATATAAAAACATTTACTCACATTTAATTAGATATATTCATAACTATAAATATATAAAAACCCTAGTAAAACCATCTAAAGATGGAAATTCTATGTAATACAACATAAGTAATTATTTTGGGTTAACAATAAACATTTAATTTTAATGTTATTGGACTATTAACATATTTAAAATATATCCACAAGAGTAACATTACTTGTAGAACCATGCACCGTGGGGATGGAAATTCTATGCCATACGTAATTCTTTTGGCTGACAATAAAAAAACCTTTAAAATTATATTGGACTTCGAATACATTCACAAGAGTAACATTACTTAGTTGGATTGTGAATGTAAAATTTCCTTATAATATTCTAATACATCTTTGTTTTCTACCATGATGATATATCCATATCTTCATCTCCTCGCATAATACTGGTTCTCTTTCTTCATATTTTTAATATAATTCTCGGTGGATTTTGTTTTCTTCCCTTCAAAAGTATTATGGTTCACCTCATAATCAACAATAAGATAAAGGAAAGAGGACCAAGAGGACTAGGTTTATTAGAAAAATAAAGATAAAGATAATTTCTACAATCGAAGTATATTAATTTGTTTTACTATATGCTTCCTTTTAGTTAATCAACGACTTTCGATGTAAGGGCTCCTCCCTGGGGTGAAAATCCACAGAACGACGACCGAGAAGCATTAGATGGTGGTTTTCCGGTGCCTCAGAATACCAAACCCATGAATTCCATGCACGGGATATGGATGGGTAAACGAGACGTGGACTTTGGGGAGAGTGCCAGGTCCTCCCTTGGCTTGTTGTCCCTGACCCATGGACAGAGGGAGTGGCTACATGGAGGTGAACGTTAAGTAGTGGGATTCAGGTGATTATGTCAGGCACTTGGGTATTAAAAAAAATGGGATTATTAACCCTTGATACATTTTGTCAGGAGGTATTGGCACAACAGAGTAGTAGGCGATTGGAGGAAGGTCAGATTGCTTCTAACAGGCGATCGAAGGAAATTTATGATCACCATATCATGGCTTTTTTCGGGCAAGAGAATTACAGAGGCAGGTTCAACCCTTGGGCAAGGGATGGATGTTTGGCCCGTAGCTTCTTCAGAATCATAGAAATGTCTGGTTTCTACTGTGACAATATATATTTGCATGCATGGTGTCTAAGGGTGGCGCATAGCAAAATTGGCTTCAGGGTGGCGCCATCTAGTTAAATTTTGTGAGGTATGTTTGGGTTCCTACTCTCGCTATGTGTCACTTTGATTTTGTGTCACCGTTTGGGTTTGATTTATGTATCCCCCAGGCACCAGATACTGCCCATTTCCTGTGGTGCGTTCCCGCTGTTAGTCATGACTGGTTGCCAATACTTCAAGTATTATTGAATTAAACCTTCTGAGAATTGTGCTGCTTAAAGTATTTTTGTTTGATTGTGTCGGGGTGGGTTGTGTCTATGGTTGTGTTTTGGGTTGTGCTGCAGTTTGTTGTTTTCCCACGAAAGTTTGTCTCAAGAGAGGGTACCCAATGTTCTTTGTGTGCTTCCTGCACAATTCATTGACGAAGCTGTCCTTTGAGTTGGTTGTTCTCCTCTCTACTTATATGTAATCCCCGTAATCCCTGAAACTTTTAAGTTTGTCATTTAATTGTCTAGTCTTGTCTTGGTGGCAGGCACTTGGTGGTCGAACCTTTAAGGGACTTCACCCGTAACTCCAGTGGGTAAATCTGCCAATCCTTGTGCAGCCCAAGTGGTGGATTACTCAGTCAAATTTTAACTTTTATTGTCGTTGTTTCCTGGACGATGTTTGTCTTGTTACACTAAAAACATACACACAAGTTGTAGTTGGTTTCTCTGAGATTTTTCAGAAAATTTTGGTCTGGACTTCCCCCGCTATCCATTCTAGGGCCTTTACGGGTTAATTCTACAGGTTATTTGCAGAGTTTGTTTGCAAGTTTCAGATTTCCATGGCGCTGCGATAATGTTCAATCGGTCGATGGGGAGGCTCATCAGGGGCTTCTTCCTTTAGGCTCATCAGGAGCTTCTACCTTTAGGCAACATTTATTTGGTTGGGAGACTTTAGGCTCATCAGGGTCTTCCTCCTTTAGGCAACATTTATTTGGTTGGGAGACTGGCTAATTTCTTTGATGTTGTATCCTTTGATGTTGTATGATGTTGTATCCTTCTAGGTTTGAAGGGAGATTAGGACTTTAGAGACCAAAGAATAATTTGGTGACATGATTGTATCATTTTTTTGGTGACATGATGTATCATTCACCATTGGCATGGCAAGACCAAATGGGTCCTAGGCCCAGGAAAATGGAAGAAAACTTTAGATTTACTTTTTTCATTCCCTTTATCAACACGAACTTACCATCCATTGGCAAGACCAAATGGGTCCTAGACTCAGGAAAATGGAAGAAAACTTCAGATTTACATTTTTCATTCCCTTTATCAACACAAACTTACCATTGGCAAGACCAAATGGGTCCTAGACCCCTGAAAATGGAGGAAAACTTCAGATTTACTTTTTTCATTCCCTTTATCAACACAAACTTACCATTGGCAAGACCAAATGGGTCCTCGACCCAGGAAAATGGAGGAAACTTCAGATTTACATTTTTCATTCCCTACCCAGGAAAATGGAGGAAACTTCGGATTTACTTTTTTCGTTCTCTTGATCAACACAAACAGATGGATACATTAATTCATATGGCGTTGCCTGACAATCAAGTGGTTACGTTAATCCATATGGTGTAAACAGATGGATACCTTAATTCATATGGTGTTGCCTGACAATCAAGTGCATAATTATAAGCTTTTTGTTAGTGAGGAAGAAATGAAAAGGATCATGAAAGATATCCAGTATGATATGGACATGTGCGGCTGAAAAAACAGAGCGATACATGGTTTTAGATTCTCGTACGGATACTAGTGCACCTCAGAATGGAGTGCACCTCAGAATGGGGGAGTTATCAATGCATGCGCAATCCATATGCCCAATGAACATTCTTCTCCAAAACAACCCGTAATCATTCTAGATGAATGATTTGTATATGTTTGTCTGCTCTACTGAGTCACTTTTATCCGAAATTGATCTTGTGTTTTGTGTTGTACTTATTTGGAATTCCGCCATTTTCTTAGCTCTTCTCTTTCCATGATGTCTAGCTATGCATTGTTATTAACAAACTTTTTTATCCTGCTCTCGAATTTCTGTTTCAATTCCCAG
The DNA here is from genome assembly GCA_000404065.3 of Pinus taeda. NCBI lineage: Eukaryota > Viridiplantae > Streptophyta > Pinopsida > Pinales > Pinaceae > Pinus > Pinus taeda. The sequence goes on from APFE030389601.1 coordinate 85,577, forward strand.
TTTCATAGTTTCACATATCATCGAATGTCTGTTTCAATTCCCACTTTCATAGTTTTACATATCATATCATTTTTGGATAATTCCGAATTTCATAGTTTCACATATCATATCATTTTTGGATGTTTTGTCAGTGATCTTGGTTTAGTGATGTAAACCATTTCTAGATATGGGTCACCATCATGCTTAAAAAAACCAGTTGTAACTTGCTTTACTTTCGAGTATTAATAGTTGTAACTTGCTTTTCTTTCAAATATTAATAGAAATTTTGGTTGTACTTTACAAAAAACAAATCTGTTGATGTAAAGACATGTGTGATATGTCATCCACTTGGCCCCAATGTGTGATATGTCATCCACTTGGCCCCAATTGCTCATGTTAAACCTTAGAGTGGAAATAGATTTTAAATAGATTTGCATCTAATTTCATAATTTTAGTTAGTTTCATATTCATATCTATAGTTTCCATGGTTTCAATTATTTTTATATTCATATTTATAATTTTTTTAAATAGAGTTT
>APFE030389601.1:86101-116441 GCA_000404065.3 Pinus taeda
GAATTTCCTCCAAAACTTCCTAGGATCTTATTTAGATAGGTGCAACATTGTTGTTGCTTTCTATTTATATAACACCTTTACTTCCTTTTAATAAGAGAATTGTATGTATTTATTTTATTAAGCTTTAAAAATTCATTAGAAGGATCCCTAATTCCTACCAAGGGTTGACAATTATATTATTCTTTTTACATGGCACCTCTATAGAAAACTTGTTAATGGCAGAGGAGAGGGTTGTAGTAAAATTATGATAAAGGTTTTGGATGTTTCCCTTGTAAATTAAGAGGTGTAGATACCTATTTAAATGTTTTACGAAGAGATCATTTTACTTTTGTCAAAAATAAGGTTGCTTTGGTTCTCAATTCTCTTGTATGGGGCTTTTGTGTATGGAAATGTTAAGAGTTAAAGTTAGAGGTCTATGATTAGAGAGGACATGACTATTTAAAAGGTCAAAATTTACTCTTTGCATGGAAATATGAATATCAAATACCACATAATTCATGACATTACAAACAATATGTTGGAAAATTAGTTTTATGACCCTTCAACAATATAAGAATTTAAAAGTGATATATAATTGAATTCAAAATTTAGGATTTCTTCAAGTAGAACTTCTCTTATATAAATCTTATAGCCTTGAGGAAGATATCACACCTCCCAAAATTACTAGATGACATTCAATCTATAATATATATGATATATATTAATAGTTTACTATTGTATAATTAAATAAGTTATATAAGCATTATTTTATTATATCTAATAAGATATACCCATAAGATTGTATTAAATTTTAAGTTTGTTTGGTATTCATATCATTGTTGATAAAAACATAGAAACATTTGTCAATTAAGATTCCTTGGGTGGTTGGGAGGAAATGATTGTTATCCTTCCCAACTACACTCAATTTCACAATAACAGTTGGTCAATATAAGATATATAATTAATAATTCGAACCTTATTATTAAAAAAATAAATTACTTAATTATTAATAATAACAATATAAAAACATTTACTCACATTTAATTAGATATATTCATAACTATAAATATATAAAAACCCTAGTAAAACCATCTAAAGATGGAAATTCTATGTAATACAACATAAGTAATTATTTTGGGTTAACAATAAACATTTAATTTTAATGTTATTGGACTATTAACATATTTAAAATATATCCACAAGAGTAACATTACTTGTAGAACCATGCACCGTGGGGATGGAAATTCTATGCCATACGTAATTCTTTTGGCTGACAATAAAAAAACCTTTAAAATTATATTGGACTTCGAATACATTCACAAGAGTAACATTACTTAGTTGGATTGTGAATGTAAAATTTCCTTATAATATTCTAATACATCTTTGTTTTCTACCATGATGATATATCCATATCTTCATCTCCTCGCATAATACTGGTTCTCTTTCTTCATATTTTTAATATAATTCTCGGTGGATTTTGTTTTCTTCCCTTCAAAAGTATTATGGTTCACCTCATAATCAACAATAAGATAAAGGAAAGAGGACCAAGAGGACTAGGTTTATTAGAAAAATAAAGATAAAGATAATTTCTACAATCGAAGTATATTAATTTGTTTTACTATATGCTTCCTTTTAGTTAATCAACGACTTTCGATGTAAGGGCTCCTCCCTGGGGTGAAAATCCACAGAACGACGACCGAGAAGCATTAGATGGTGGTTTTCCGGTGCCTCAGAATACCAAACCCATGAATTCCATGCACGGGATATGGATGGGTAAACGAGACGTGGACTTTGGGGAGAGTGCCAGGTCCTCCCTTGGCTTGTTGTCCCTGACCCATGGACAGAGGGAGTGGCTACATGGAGGTGAACGTTAAGTAGTGGGATTCAGGTGATTATGTCAGGCACTTGGGTATTAAAAAAAATGGGATTATTAACCCTTGATACATTTTGTCAGGAGGTATTGGCACAACAGAGTAGTAGGCGATTGGAGGAAGGTCAGATTGCTTCTAACAGGCGATCGAAGGAAATTTATGATCACCATATCATGGCTTTTTTCGGGCAAGAGAATTACAGAGGCAGGTTCAACCCTTGGGCAAGGGATGGATGTTTGGCCCGTAGCTTCTTCAGAATCATAGAAATGTCTGGTTTCTACTGTGACAATATATATTTGCATGCATGGTGTCTAAGGGTGGCGCATAGCAAAATTGGCTTCAGGGTGGCGCCATCTAGTTAAATTTTGTGAGGTATGTTTGGGTTCCTACTCTCGCTATGTGTCACTTTGATTTTGTGTCACCGTTTGGGTTTGATTTATGTATCCCCCAGGCACCAGATACTGCCCATTTCCTGTGGTGCGTTCCCGCTGTTAGTCATGACTGGTTGCCAATACTTCAAGTATTATTGAATTAAACCTTCTGAGAATTGTGCTGCTTAAAGTATTTTTGTTTGATTGTGTCGGGGTGGGTTGTGTCTATGGTTGTGTTTTGGGTTGTGCTGCAGTTTGTTGTTTTCCCACGAAAGTTTGTCTCAAGAGAGGGTACCCAATGTTCTTTGTGTGCTTCCTGCACAATTCATTGACGAAGCTGTCCTTTGAGTTGGTTGTTCTCCTCTCTACTTATATGTAATCCCCGTAATCCCTGAAACTTTTAAGTTTGTCATTTAATTGTCTAGTCTTGTCTTGGTGGCAGGCACTTGGTGGTCGAACCTTTAAGGGACTTCACCCGTAACTCCAGTGGGTAAATCTGCCAATCCTTGTGCAGCCCAAGTGGTGGATTACTCAGTCAAATTTTAACTTTTATTGTCGTTGTTTCCTGGACGATGTTTGTCTTGTTACACTAAAAACATACACACAAGTTGTAGTTGGTTTCTCTGAGATTTTTCAGAAAATTTTGGTCTGGACTTCCCCCGCTATCCATTCTAGGGCCTTTACGGGTTAATTCTACAGGTTATTTGCAGAGTTTGTTTGCAAGTTTCAGATTTCCATGGCGCTGCGATAATGTTCAATCGGTCGATGGGGAGGCTCATCAGGGGCTTCTTCCTTTAGGCTCATCAGGAGCTTCTACCTTTAGGCAACATTTATTTGGTTGGGAGACTTTAGGCTCATCAGGGTCTTCCTCCTTTAGGCAACATTTATTTGGTTGGGAGACTGGCTAATTTCTTTGATGTTGTATCCTTTGATGTTGTATGATGTTGTATCCTTCTAGGTTTGAAGGGAGATTAGGACTTTAGAGACCAAAGAATAATTTGGTGACATGATTGTATCATTTTTTTGGTGACATGATGTATCATTCACCATTGGCATGGCAAGACCAAATGGGTCCTAGGCCCAGGAAAATGGAAGAAAACTTTAGATTTACTTTTTTCATTCCCTTTATCAACACGAACTTACCATCCATTGGCAAGACCAAATGGGTCCTAGACTCAGGAAAATGGAAGAAAACTTCAGATTTACATTTTTCATTCCCTTTATCAACACAAACTTACCATTGGCAAGACCAAATGGGTCCTAGACCCCTGAAAATGGAGGAAAACTTCAGATTTACTTTTTTCATTCCCTTTATCAACACAAACTTACCATTGGCAAGACCAAATGGGTCCTCGACCCAGGAAAATGGAGGAAACTTCAGATTTACATTTTTCATTCCCTACCCAGGAAAATGGAGGAAACTTCGGATTTACTTTTTTCGTTCTCTTGATCAACACAAACAGATGGATACATTAATTCATATGGCGTTGCCTGACAATCAAGTGGTTACGTTAATCCATATGGTGTAAACAGATGGATACCTTAATTCATATGGTGTTGCCTGACAATCAAGTGCATAATTATAAGCTTTTTGTTAGTGAGGAAGAAATGAAAAGGATCATGAAAGATATCCAGTATGATATGGACATGTGCGGCTGAAAAAACAGAGCGATACATGGTTTTAGATTCTCGTACGGATACTAGTGCACCTCAGAATGGAGTGCACCTCAGAATGGGGGAGTTATCAATGCATGCGCAATCCATATGCCCAATGAACATTCTTCTCCAAAACAACCCGTAATCATTCTAGATGAATGATTTGTATATGTTTGTCTGCTCTACTGAGTCACTTTTATCCGAAATTGATCTTGTGTTTTGTGTTGTACTTATTTGGAATTCCGCCATTTTCTTAGCTCTTCTCTTTCCATGATGTCTAGCTATGCATTGTTATTAACAAACTTTTTTATCCTGCTCTCGAATTTCTGTTTCAATTCCCAGTTTCATAGTTTCACATATCATCGAATGTCTGTTTCAATTCCCACTTTCATAGTTTTACATATCATATCATTTTTGGATAATTCCGAATTTCATAGTTTCACATATCATATCATTTTTGGATGTTTTGTCAGTGATCTTGGTTTAGTGATGTAAACCATTTCTAGATATGGGTCACCATCATGCTTAAAAAAACCAGTTGTAACTTGCTTTACTTTCGAGTATTAATAGTTGTAACTTGCTTTTCTTTCAAATATTAATAGAAATTTTGGTTGTACTTTACAAAAAACAAATCTGTTGATGTAAAGACATGTGTGATATGTCATCCACTTGGCCCCAATGTGTGATATGTCATCCACTTGGCCCCAATTGCTCATGTTAAACCTTAGAGTGGAAATAGATTTTAAATAGATTTGCATCTAATTTCATAATTTTAGTTAGTTTCATATTCATATCTATAGTTTCCATGGTTTCAATTATTTTTATATTCATATTTATAATTTTTTTAAATAGAGTTTTATTTATTTATTAAATATTAATAGAATGAAAAACATATATTTTAAACAACATTTATACTTAATAAGAATATGATTATATTTTTTATTAGGTATAGAGGTGATAATGTGTTTTTGTTAAGGCACTCTTTGGTGTAAAAGTTAATAGTTTGAAATTTCATGGACAAAAATCTAGCCATGCTAAACATTGGTATTGCTTAGACTCACTTTGATCTCTGGGTGATTTGACACTGACTTTGATCCCCACCGTGATTTTGAGGACTGCTTAGATGCTCCTTAGATGCTCCTGAGTCACATCTAATCAAGTCACAAGTCACAGATTACTCCAATCCTATCAAAACTCATAAATTAACCAACAAAAAATTAAAATTATATTATATTTTTACTTTATAAATTTAATTTTTTTACCAAAATCAAATCAACCATTAATAAGAAAACAAAGCTTCAATCATATCAATGCTCTCATAAATTAACAACAAACAAAAAAGGTAAAATTATATTAATATTTTGTTAAAAAATGTAAAATTATATTAATATTTTTTAAATTATAGATTTACTTTTTTACCAAAATCAACCATTCATAATAAAACTAAAACTTCATTCAACCAAATTCTATGAGAGGATTACCTAAGCTTCATTCAACCTAGTTGTATAAAATTAGCTATACAAATTATCTGTAACTCTTAAAATACAGAGACATAAAGTAACCTTTTTACATCATGTAAAACTAGAGTTCACAAGTATATGTAAAACTAGAGTTCACAAGTATATTATATGATGTGTGTTTGGAATTTTTCCCTTATGCTTTAGTTTTCCTTCTCCAAAGCAAGCCCAACTTTTAATAATAAGATAGTTTCCACTTTTAATAATAAGATAGTTTCCATCCTATCGTTTCTATAGACATACTAAAAAATGATGTGAGGGAGGACTATTATGTTCTCTTGAAATAGAAGTTGCAAATTTAAGTTTCATAATAAAAAACTCCTTTCATAAGTAAATCCCCATTTGTAGTCAGGAAATTTATTTTCCCCTAACCAAACATAGAACATGCCATTAAATCACAAAATAAATCAAAATAAATCACAAAGTAATGTCACAAAATAATGTTTGTCTCGATACTTACACTAACGGAAAAGGAGATACTAAGGAAAATACTATGATATTCTTAGAGATTTAAAATCCATGTAGCTGCTGCTCTACTAGATTTTCCTTAAAATATTCCAAATGCATTTCCTCGTTTATAACTTCCAAGGTAACATGTTTGAGGGTGTGAGTAGTTGATTTCTAAAAGTATAAAATGAGAGGGTGTGAGTAGTTGATTTCTAAAAGTATAAAATGAATATTGTTAGACTTTTCATTACATATTGCAGTGGAATAAATTATTTATCCTCACAAATTAAAGCTAAGTGCTGACCATATTCGATAAATATCCAATATCTATTTATGTCCCCCTCCTTTTTTATTATTAGATTAGCTTTCAACATTTCTTCGTTGATTGCTTCATTATATTTTTCTTTGCAAGAATATTTAAATTTCGTTAGGAATACATCTTATAGTAGCTTATATTTATGTTTAATCTCAATGTTTTAATTTTTTAATTTATGATAAAGATTAATGCTTTTAATATAGTATTTCTATTTCTATTTCAATTTCATTATTCTAGGTTTTTTTAAAGGGTTAAGCTATATTATTAAGCTTTTATTCTTTTTATCTATTAAAAGTGGTCTTTTTATCTATTAAAAGTGGGGTTTAGATAAATTTGTGTTAAATCAATAAAAATATAAAGGAAAATTTCACCTTATGCAATAAATATAATATTAAAAATATTATTACATAAAATTTTAAGTAGACATTATGATGTGATATAGAATTAGAAGATGAAATAACTTAGAAGATTAAAGTATCTCTATACTTTGACAAAAAAAAATGTTAAAAAGTCAACACTACTAAAGTAAGAACACAATCTCATGAGGTTCATAGTGAAATACAACATTGAATAATTCCTAAAAATATGGGGTCAAATTTTTTCATCATCTTTGTGATGTTATAATGGTTATCACTTTCTCTTATAATTTCATACATAAATATTGAATCATATTTTTCAAAATATTGTTATAATATTGATCTTTGTAACATTTTACCTCATAAAAAATAAAGCAACCTAAGAGTACTTTTCTTAAATATTTCAAGTAGAGAAATATAATTTTAAAGTAAACTAAGTAATTCCTTATATTTCTTAAATTCTAATAAATCAAATTTTGTTTTAGAACAACATTATCCTCATTATCATTACCATTGTCATCATCATCATTTTTGTCTTATCATCATCATCATTATCATCATTATAATTTGTTATCTTTTGTATATAGAAACCCCTCCATTCTTAATAATCCGTAATCACTTTCATTATTTCATTAAAATTTATTTTACCCAATAACATTTATGTCCAAATCAAATCCCTATCTCTTAAAAAGGAAGTAAACAAATATATCATTTCTTTTAAAAGATTTAATGGTTTTTTCCTTTCTCAAACAATTTTAAAAAATCTTTTTGAACACTTTCTAAATCTTTTTATACTAGCTAATATCTTTTATATATATATATATAATGTTTAGGATATAAATTTTAATATACACATCTTAATTATATATATATATATATATATATATATATATATATATATATATATATATATATATATTACCTTCATACTTATAAAAGAAAATAATGTGGCCTTCGCCATTTTCTATAATTGACTTTAAATTTTTATTTTATCTACTAAAATTTATGTTGCTTCTTGTTGGGTTTGTCTGATAGTTTTTCATCTCCTTTAAAGGATGATATAAAGTTCTATCATTATAATTTTTCATTTTATTTTAAATTTATATATATAATGTGTTATTTTAATTTTTTTGTTTATTTTCAATAATGCTTTTATTATAATTTATATTATTTTATTATAAAATTATCAAAATTTTTAAAAATCATTAAAGAAATTAGATTAGAGATGGAATAACTATTTATGAAACAACATTTAAAATGAGCTAAGTTTATTAACAATAAATTGAGCTAAGTTTATTAACCATAAATGGAAAAAGATAATGCTATCCTAATAATGCGAAAATAAGTTGAGAGTATGAATGTCGATTTAGAGTTTAACAACAATGTAACAAAAAGAAGGTATATGTCCCAGGTGTGGAAAACACTAGCTAAGAAAGTAATTATTGAAGTAGAAAAAGGTCTAAGTATCATGGGTCTATGCATGAAGATGGGTTACACTTTTTGGCTGTCATGCCAGGAGTAACTCCAAATGAATTTGTTGCATTTGCATTAAGATAGAATATGACTATATACAAGGAGAGGGAGACTATTGGGTTTCATCTCCCAATGTCTCTTTGTCTACCAGCTTCTTTTATTTTCTATTTGCAATATTTACATAAGACTCCTAATCCAAAATATTATGCGTCCAACATTCTGTGTTCCCCCCCCCCCCCCCCCCCCCCCCCCCCTCCCTTAATCTGAAGGGATATTGGGTGTGTCCAGCATCATTTTGAATCTTTCAAACTTTTCCCTTCCAAGAGCTTCGGTGAAGATGTCTGCAATCTGGTCATTTGTGAAACAATGTCATAGGTGGATTGTTTTGGCCTCAACATGATGTCCAATTAAATGGTATTTTGTATTGATGTGCTTGGTTCGATCACAAAACTTTAGTTTCTTGTCCAACTCTATTGAAGAAGTGTTGTTAATCAAAAGAGGAGTAGAATGCACTTGTTTCTCCTACAAATCTTCCATAACTATAGCCACATGATTTCCTTCATTTCTTCAGCTGCTGCCACATATTTTGCCTCAGTTGTGGAATCTGTTGGAACTGATTGTTTATGTGACATCCATAAGACAACTCCTCATCCAAGATTGATAACATAACCTGAAGTAGATGCCCCAATTTATTTATCTCCATCAAAATATGAATCAGAGTATCCAATCAAGCTGAAGTCACCTACCTATGTATATTTGTCCAAAGCCTTGAGTTCCCTTCAGGTACTTTAGAACTCTTTTTGCAGTAGAGAAATGACCCTCACAAGTCTTTTGCATAAACATGGAGAGGATTCCAACAAACTATGAGATGTATGGTCTAGTAGCAGTCACGTAGTTGAGACTTCCTACAAATTGTCTATACTTTATTGCACCCTCAAATTATTTTCCTTCAGTGGATGTAAGCTTTAAATTATGTTCCATCGGCGTAGTCAAAGGATTGCACTCAACCATGCCAAACCTATTCAACATATCTCCAATGTACTACTTCTGAGAGAGGAATATAAAATTCAGATGTTGGGTTACTTCAATACCAATATAGTAGTGAACATAGCGCAATTTTGTCATTTCAAAATGTTTATTCAATTCTTTCTTTATGGATGCAATGTAGCTCCCATTATTCCTTGTCATTAAAAGATCATCTACATACACCACAAGATATAGATTTATTTTTCCAACTTTCTTGACAAACAAAGTTGCATCATCAAGATCATAATGTTTGAAATTGAGTTTGAGAAGATGCTCAGTTAATTTCTCGTACCATGCTCGCAGTGCTTGATTGATTCCATATAAGGATTTTACAAGCTTGCATACTTTGTGTCTATGACCCTTCACAACAAATCCTTCTAGTTGGGACATAAAAGCATCCTCTTTTAGATCTCCATTCAACAAAAGTAGTTTTTATATGCATTTGATGGAATTTCCAACTATTATGAGCTGCCAAGGTAAAGACTTTTTGGATGGTAGCCCATTTTTATGTGGGGGGAAAGGTCTCCTCACAATCAACCCCTTCCTTCTGTTAAAAAACTTTTTCCACATGCATGACTTTGTGCTTGTCAAGCGAATCATTTGCTTTATAATTGTTGTTGAAGACCCACTTGCAAACTATTGGTTTGGTTCCCAATGGAGGATTAACCAGCTTTTGGGTGCCATTCTTTATCAAAGAATCATATTCTTTCTACATCGTTTCTTTCCATTCATCATGAGAAGCAACTTGTTTGAAGGAATTTGGTTTGAAATCTGTAGACAAATTCAATTCACAATCATAAGAAACGTCCATATCAACAAGTGAATTAAAATCGTTTACATCACCTCCATTATGTCTAGTTGAGCTTCTTTTTCATGTCTTTCTAACTTCATCAAGACAAAAAATTTCAAGTGTATTTGTCATCCATTTTGGAGGATATTTTTGAGATGTTTGAGGCTACTCAGTTGACTGAGATGGGGATGAATCAATATTTAGTCTCCCAATTTTGTCAATCACATCACTCAAAGTGTCATGAGTGGTTGAGCTTCATACGAGGGAGGGAGTGCTTCAGAAGAAGATTCCACAGATGGATCTAGTATAGGGATCACCCCTTCAAGATGTGGAATCTCGTTATCAAACTCTTGAAAATACTTTACATGTACGAATCTATCAAAGCGATCAAGTTGTTGCTCATCAACATTGTCACCCTTGGAATATTTAAGAAATATCACATCTCTAGATATTTTAAACTTCTTATTCACTTCATCATAGCGATGGTATGCTTTGGAGGTATTTCAGTATCCCAAGAAGATACATTTGTGACTCCTTACACCGAGTTTGTTTCTCTTTTCCTTGGGTATCAAGGCATAACAGGTGGAACCAAAAACCTTGAGATGCCTCACCAAAGGAATGTGGCCATACGACATTTCATAGGGAGTATTGTTTTCGATAACATGAGATGGACACCTTTTCTTTATATAAGCAACACATAAAACCACATCAACCCAAAACATTAGCTTAACATTCTTGAAAAACTTAATCCAACGTACTATATTTAAGATTGTCCCATTCATTCTTTCAACTACTTTGTTCTGCTTGGGATTATAAGACACAATTGTTTGATGTTTGATCCCATGTTGGTGAAGATAGATTTCAAATTCATTTGTTGTATATTATTTTCCATTATCAGTATGAATAGATCCAATATGAGATTGTGCATAATTTTCAGTCCATGCATGAAAGTTCGTGAATGTTTCAAAAGCTTCAAATTTGTTCTTCAATAAATAAACCCAACACATTAAGGTGTAGTCATCAATAAATGTCATCATATACTTAGTACCATTTGTAGAAGGAGCATGCATTAGGCCACATAAATCATAATGAATGAGTTCAAGTTTTCTATGTGCTTTGGAATGAGAATCATGAAAATATTGTTTATTGTGCTTTCCTAAGATACAAGCATCACATTGCTTAAGTTTCATAGGAATTTTTGGAAAACCAGTAACACCATTTTTCTTAATCAAAGAGAGGGTGCCATAGTTCAAGTGTCCAAATATGGCATGCCATAAAAGACTTGATGGAAATATACCTTCATCATAGTGAGAACTATATGAAAAGTTCTGTGCAGGAGCAAAGGTTCCTTGCAGCTTCATAAGTATTTCTTTTTCTATCCCAACCATGACAAGTGAGTGATCTGATGCTTTTCTGACCTTAACCTTTCCATTAAATATGTGAATGGAGTGTCCTTGCTGACAGATGTGGACCAAAAACAACAACATTCTCCTCAACTTTGGGAGGTATCAAGAATAATATAGAAGAAAGTATGGAAGACCAAGTAGTTTGAGCTTGATGATGCCAAGCCCTGATGGCTTAAGTTTTGACTTGTCTGCAAAGTAGACTTCTCCATCAACATTCTCAGTGAATTCTTCAAAGAAATATCTTCTAAAATTTATGTGGAAATTTTCTCTTGAATCAAGCAACCAAGCACCTTTCCATGAAGCAAGTGAAGCATTGAATAAGTCTCCAGTTACTCTAATGTTGCAATGTGCCACAACATAATGAGCATACTGAGATTCTTTTCCTTTCCCTTTATTAGTTGTTTTACCTTTTCCTTCATTTCTTTCTTGCTCATTTGTGTCCCAAGGAAGCTTACATTTGGAAGTATCATTTCCATCTCTATTACATCGTATGTAATGAAGATCAAACCTTTCTCCTTAGAAATGTCTGCCTCCCCTGCCTCTAAAATTATTCCTTCGTCTTCCTCTTCGGCCACCTCTTCCTCTAGTAGAATCATGTGCATGATTGTTGTCCTTTTGTGCAAGGCACACTAATGAGCCCTGGTATTTCATCAAGGATGTTGAAACTTCCAAGGCCCTCAACTTAAATTATCAACCAAGGGTTTGTACAAACTTAGAGGTGATAGTGCTATATGCATAGTAGGTTAAGTTCTACTCATGTCACCCTTAGCCATTAGATTAGATCAAGGTATATAGAGACCACTCTTTCAACTACCTACAAAGAGAATTTCTATGAAATCATATCATTATTGCAAGGAAATGAACATGATTCTAACCACATAAATGAAAATTTTGTTCTTAAATGTAAAGGCTAATTTTAATTGAATGAAAGGAACAAATTATTCTAATTGCATAAATAAACCATGATACTCTATTTTTACATTACTCAAATAATTATTATACTTTCAAGTATCATTTATCTAATTGAAATTTCCTAGAAAGGAGGAATTCAATATTCAACACAACTATGGAATTCAAAAAACTAAGTCTAATTCTACTTGCTTTTTTGTGTTTTCAATGAAGAAAATATAGGGTTGGAGTGGTCTTGGAGTCTCCTTAATCATGAAATTAAAGCTTGGGGGCCATCATTCAACTCAAAAATGAAAGAGTGAAGGTCTTGGGAAAATATGGTTGGACTTAAGCAGTGTTATAGGACTGCTACAAGAAATGCTACAGGAGGCCTTGCTTTGCTACATGAATGCCCTGTTTTGCTGCAAGAGTGGGTGTGAGAGATTTTTTAGGGAAGGATGATGTCTTGAAGGTGGAGGAAGGTTGAGGCAGGGGGATGAAGGTGAATGAAGTATGTGGGAGCCCTTTTACCAAGCCTCGTACCCCTTTGAGGCCTATCTTGCACAAACATTCAAGCCCATGGTGTCCTTCATTGGCTCTGAAAGGGTGATCTCAGTGGAAAAGTTCGAGAGTAGTATGAGGTGTCCAAGCAGAATATGGAAAGGTTTAAGTGGATGTGGATGAGTGTGACCACCCTTGCAATTCAACAACAATCCCTATAGACTAATCAATTACATGCATTAAAGGATCAATATTACAACAAAATGAATCGAAGTGGAAAATATGAGTTGAATTTTATTTCTTTAAGATCTACTCTATCCTCTAACATATACCTACTTTAATTGCCAAATAAATGCTACTAAATTCTAGGTTGCAGAAACCAAGCATGCAGAAGAGTTACAATCCAGAACTTAGCAAGTTCCAAGAAATCTTAAACACATGTTTTGGCTTGTTATTGTAGATCCTCCAACAACACTTCCCATAAGAGAGATGGTGGTAGAATCTAACACTACAATTTTGTAATATAATTCCTACTTAAACAAGGAAATAAATGCAATGACTCAAACAAGAACAATGAATTAATATAGAAGAGGGACTAAAGCCTCTAGATTGGGCCCATACCCAAGGGTTTTAGCCCTCTAAAGTTAACTCAGATGTAGGCCAATAGTAAGCTTTTCATTGACAGAAAATAAGAGTCACATACATCGTATGACAGATGAAAATAATAGTATCAAGCACTAGGCTCTTAGTATCTACTCCTAACTCCAACAAAATTTCAAATCCTAATGAGGCTTTAGTCTTGTTTATTTATACAAAAATTGGCTGAGGGGAAGCTCCCTTGAAAGGAGGATTGCTTCCCTCCAAAATAAAAAAATTAGTGGATCTAGTTCCCTTGGATATTCACATGCACTTGAGTTCCTTTGCTGCTAGTGGATTCAAGCTGTTGGTGAGGAATATTTGGTCTCAAGCTGAGTTGAAGAGTTAATGTAGTGGACAAGCCTCCTATATTCTCTCTATATATCTCCAACAAGCCCCTACATAGTAAATATCTCCAAAACTTCCTTCTTTTGCCTGCATATTAATCGCATTAGGCCATGAAATATGACAATCACCCTTTAGTCTTCCTACTAAGCATATTATGGCTAAAAATGCAAATTAATGTGAGAAAATGAGAGTTTTAAGGGCTGGAGGATAGCACAACGGGCCTCAAAATATGCCTATTGATGGGATCCATCATCGCCCCCCTACTGTATGTGTTTCTCACCCTCTGAGCAACTTGGTTTCTAATGTGAAGTTCATGCATCGTCCTAGTGGCCTCTCTAACGTCCCAAGGAATCTTAGATGTTGTTCCTTCTTATGGATAGAACATTGCATTTATTTCTATGTCTCTGCACTCCTTTTGTTCTTCTATTTGGTCTCTTTTCTCTTATAGGCCCAACAATAAGAGAGGAGTGAGTTTGAGCCCTATCCACCTGATCTTCAACCTTTACATGATTCTTTTGTAGATTGGGGTTCTCTCCAAGGAATTCCTTAGTCTTTATGGAGAGTGATACTCTCTAATTTTCAAACTGCAAGGCAAAGCATGCCATCTTCCTTAGAAAGAATGAAAACTTTATGTCCTCAACATCCTAAAGGTGTCCTCAAAATGGAGGATAGTTTATTCTTGGGATGTTGTATACCGAGGTGTCAATTCAGGATTAGTGGAGATGAGGTTATGGTTACTAATGATAGCCTTGGGGCTCACTAATTCTACTCTGATGTATAAAGGCTCCTTTTCATCTTTTGTCATCACCCTCCTTACTTCAACCTTTTTTTCTTCATTGGTAAACCAAGAGGCTAGTGCCATTAGCTGCATATCCCCCAATCTTGAGTTGGGGTCCCAAAAGTTCATTTCTATGAGGATCATATTGTGCATGTAGAACGTAGACAGTTTGGCTCTATCCTCAATACTTTCCTTTTTGCAAAATTCATTGAACTATTTGTAGCCTTGGAAAGATAGAGAGCCATATTGTGCCAATGCTTTTATCTGGAATCGGAGCCACCACTCCTTGAGGAAGATCATTAAGGATTTGGATGGTTGAATGCATTATATGGCTTCCATGGATAAACTTTCCATAGTGTTAAGTTGTATCTCTTTTTTTTACAACCTCTCTCATAGCCTTTTGTTCTATGTCTCTAGCTACTCCTTCATGACTGACTCCCTTATCCTTAAGTTATTCAATTCCTTGCTCATTTGATACACTTTTTCCTCCATGAGGCCCACATCTTCCACCTTCTTATATATTTCAATTTGCATCCATATATTAGTTTTGCCTCTTTCCATTTCCAATTCAAAGAAGTGTGGTATTGAAATTTTTTCAAGTATAATCTTACCTCCCTCAACAAATTTGTAGTAGGATCCAAGGTAAGTTTGTGTATCAAGTTCCTAGAGTTATTTGAGACCTTCTTCTTTTCCTTTTGATGTGGTTGCCTCTTCCTGTAGCATTTCCTGTAGCTCCTATAACAATCCCTATTTCTCGTGTAGCAATCCTTGTTTCTCCTATAACAATCCTTATTTCTCCCTGTAGCATCCTTGTTTTTGTCTATAGTTCCTTTGTTTTCTCTAGTAACTAGGTAGATTATGCTTTGCACCTCTTAGATGTGTCTGATCTAGTGGTGGGACTCCCCATGGGTGGCAAAGGTTGTCTACCCTTGGCTTTAGGGGAGGTAACCTCCTCAATTTTACATTCACTAGGTCCCACTTCTTCTCTTTGGCTGGTTGATTCATCAATCATGATAAGGACTTTTGAAGGAGGATGAGGCTTCCCTTATCTTATTTTCGTTCTCTTTCTCATTTTAAGGTACAAGGGGCCTTGCCTGGGCTACCTTCTCTTAGGCTTGACATGTTTTCCAAGTGTGGCTAATGTGGCAGCAATCTTTTATTTAGTGTTTCCTGGTGAGAGGCTTATTTTCTTCTTTTGTCTTCCTGTCCTTTGAGGTTTGGATGGAACCGCAGTGTCCTCTTCCTTTGCTATTTGTTTCTCTCCCTCTTTTTACCTTGTTTTTTCTTTATCCTCCTCTTCATCCTTTGTTTTCTCTTCTTCCTTCTCTAATTTTTCTTTCTGCCTCTCTTCTTCCTTTTCTTCCCTACCCCGAGTAATAGATGTTGGTGTTTCGTCTTGTTGTGTGGAGGTAAGGGCTTGTGTATTAATGAAGGCATCCCTGTCCATATCCACAAATTCAACCCACAACATAGGATTATTTAGGTGTGTTGGAGAGGTAAATCCCCTCTACGGATAGAGGCGATCCCTACTAGCCCAAAGGGGGTCTAGCAACAATCAAACAGTGCTACGCTGCAGGTTCCTAGTTGTAATTAACAAGTGGGTAAGAGAAACCTACTTGGATTCCAACGCTATGTTTGTCGAATAGATGATCCTCTCGCTCATTCGCTCCAGCCGATCACAATTCTCCGCTATCCTCGCGGACGAACACCTGCACAAGCAAAGAGAGAGCAAACAAAAGCGTAAAATCTACTAAAAACAACTATGTATCAGTCAGGAAGGATACAATTTACATCAATCATTCATAGGACAAATGGAAATGGAACCATAAGAGTAGTCATCTATCTTTATTAATCGGAAAGTAGAGTAAGGTACAACCGAAGTCCTGACGCTGAGTCCTTCTCTAGAGGTCCAGCCAGCATGTCTTCCAAGCATTCACCTTTGAAGCAAAGCTCCCAAGTCAAAGAGGTCTCTCTCTCACATATAAGGCAACAAGCTCATAACCTTCCTCAAGCTCAAAAACAATCCTCACACAACACACCAAATGCCTACAAAGAGCAGCACTAATGCACTGAGAATTCCTCAATCAAAGTCTATATGTTCCAAACTAGCTGCTCATGGGCAATGGAGGAGGCTTATAAAGGAGAAGGAGTCTCCATGAATAGGTAAAGGATGAGCTTTCCCCAAGATAAGTGGATGGTCAGTCGAACAGACATGCCAGAGAAAGGATGGCGACCTCAACAATGCTAACAACCAAGTCTGGAGGGATCTGGAAGGTTGGTTGTTAGAACAAATTCGCCCAAACAGGATCAGCGCGGGTGAGACACTGAGCTGGCGCGCTGACATCGCAGATCACTATAGAGGAGGTCTGGTCAGTGCTCAACAAGGCAAACGAAGGGTGCGTTGTCCGTAAAATGGGACCAGCGTGGAAAACACGTGTGCTTCCGCGCTGGCAGCGCAGCAGTAACACTGACCTCCGCCTGTCAGCGCGGTCATTTAATTAACAGACGCGATGATTCATTTAACTTAGGGAAAGAGGGTTTTTAGCCATTTTGAGGAGCATGAGCATAGGTGAATATGGTTTCACAACACAGTAGGGAGACTGGCATGATGGCAGTGGCATTTTACTGTGTAACAGATGCCCCCTAAAGCATGAAGCCCAAGAGAGTGGGAGGGGTGAAATGCTTTACAAGACTGCTGGACTGGAACACCACCGGAGAGAACCTGCAGGCGGATACAACTGATATTTCAATTACATGTAGTCTAGGCATGGGCGCAGCCATCCAAAAGACATATGAAAAAAGGTCTGTGGTGTGGACGCAGCCACCCAGCTGAAGAGACCATGATGATAAGAGGTATGGTCGCAGCCATCCTTAAGAAGGCTCAGGCATGGTCGCAGCCATCCATCAATGAGTCATGTAATGATGTCCCACAAAATCGCAACCTGGTCCACAATGGACTAGAACCAGGGTCTTGCACTCCATCCGAACCTGAACAAAGTACAAGTTCAAACATGTGAATATATGTGTCGAAGTCGAACATGCCTGAACGTCGTCTGATTACCAGCCAATGATGAGAGCTGTTAACAGACACGAGAGGCGCCACCAATGATGACGATGGTCCTCAAGGTACTATAGGTACAATCCAAGGCATGTGAATGAATGAGCCGGTGTCGAACACCTGCGGAGTCATTCGATCGGAGGCCAATGATGAAAACCTCGCGTCGAACACGAAGAACCTGCCATTAAGGCATGCAGGCCCCAAGGTACCTGAAGGGAGTCTGTAGGTCACTCCTGGATAATGAGCTGAAGTTGACAGGAAGTGATCTTTATCGAAGGTGGGCCATAATGTTTCCCACATCATCGACACGAGACGGGAAGAGACAAGTTTGTTTTGTGTGAAATATCAGAGGGAGGTTATAGTTGCAGAGGCCAACTTCTCTTGAACATATCGGCGGCACAACGACGGATTTGACAGCATTTGGGGGTCAAATGATCAGAGGTCGTAACGAAAGGACAATGAGAAGATGAGTGGCCAAATAGGATAACCCAAACCCATGGAGGCAAAAGTGAAGCGAGATGAGATGTCCCCACCCAGACACGAATGCAGACAGTGCCATGTTCAAGAGCGACATACTGCCGATGACGATGATTACAGTTCTTTTATTTCCCCCACCATTTCTGGCGAGTAGCCCGATTATTTTTGGATGACAAGCTTGACGGGGATAGCATATGCTTGGAGAGTGTCATTTCGATGGAGTCCGATGTCATTCAGTTTTAATGAGTCTGACAAAGGAAAAACTCGACGTCTTTTCATGTTTAGAGAGTTTGAAAAGACAGCTGAAAAGGAAACTCTAGGGGGGTGCTTTTTCGTAAAGTTGTGTCTCTCAAGCCCGAAAAAGTATAAAACGATGCCCGAAAGAACCTCCTGATCATTACGACCGAGGAGTACTTTTCATATGTAGTGACCATGACCTGAAAAAGTAAAAAAGCGGTCAGAAGCACGTCGTTTTAGAACCAATAACGAGTGCGAAACGACAAACACCAGGCAATCTTTTTGGTTTAAACGGTCGAAAAAGAGCTTTAAAAGTGACCGCCTCTCATTCCTTTAGACGAGCTGAGAGGAGGCTCGGCAATCTTTCCTTGTTTTATGTCGAAAAAGAGCTTAACGACGACATTTTTTTTGGATCAAGTGTATACGAATCCATCGTGACTTTGCCGGCTCCGAAGACCTGCACAAGAAAATACCCACGTAAACCTGTTTGATATGTTGAAAATCATAATAAAACGTGCATTAAAACATAATTAACCACATCCGGATTGAATTTATGGCAAAACTATAGCAAAAAACCCACATTCATAAGGCCTTATAGTCAAATTTAGGAGTTTTTACTATAAATAGGAGGTTTGTAAAAATCATTTTTACCATTTTACCATTGGAGCTCTGAAGAACGTTGAAATACTACAAAGTTGACAGAGCTGATTCTTCCTCATCCGGACGCCGATTTCCCGACCGTCGATTCCAGGTAGGTCCCTCTTGCCGTGCGCTCTATTTTGATGCAAATCCACCATGGGATTTGGCCATTTGGCCAAATTTCTTGGATGTTGGTGCGCTCTCGATCAGCGCGGATTTCCCTATCGGGTCCGCGCTGATCAGGTTTCCCAACATACACCACTTTCTGGGTCAGCGCGGAAAACCCGTGTCCTTCCGCGCTGACCCATAGAAAAATACAGTGGCGGCCATTTCCAGCGCGGCTGTTTTAGAAACAGTCGCGCTGGCGCCGTGACATTTGAATTTTTAAAATTTAGGCCGCCTAATGACTTCTGGGTGATCTTGCAGGGCAAAATGGCTTTCACATGGCAAGAGAGAGACCATGATAACGCCGATATAGCAGCATTTGCCAATGCCGGATGCCGCAATGCAATGCGGGCATTCGGTTTAATGAAATTCTTCCTCACTCCGTGGTTGAGAGCTCAGCCGGACATGCTGGAGTTACTGATCAGAGCGTGGAACCCAGTAGATGGGAAATTCACCATCTGGGGTCGATACATTTAGTTCGACTCCACAGACATCTATTTTTTGACTGGGTTGTCTCGCCGCGGCGCGATGCCCATTCTAGAGGGGCAGCGTCCTAGCAGTGAGACGCTAGACCA
Organism: Pinus taeda; assembly: GCA_000404065.3. NCBI lineage: Eukaryota > Viridiplantae > Streptophyta > Pinopsida > Pinales > Pinaceae > Pinus > Pinus taeda. The sequence goes on from APFE030389601.1 coordinate 105,612, forward strand.
GCTGATGGCTCGTGTCTGCCCACAGGTGGTCAAGACGCGAAGTGGGAAATGCAGTATCCCGTCGGTGGGTGTCGGTGAGCGTGCCGTCATAGTCCTTCGCACCATACTTTTCCTCGTTACGCAGGCAACAGGGAGCCTGGCGAACCATGAGGCCTCAAAGGCCAATCTCTTGCTTGCCCTGGAGTGCTTACAGCCCACGATCTTTAACTGGGTAGCGGCTGTGACTAACAGCATGAAGAGACAACTGAACAACTGTCGACGTGGAGAGTCGAAGCAGTTCGGCTATGGTTCTCTTCTGCTCCCACTGATGTTCGAGCGGGTGCCGGCCCTCCGGCTACAGACCATGGTACTAGACCCACCACGCAATGCGCGGGAGACGAGGGCCACCAAGTGGTCTCAGGTCATGCCTCGCGGAGGTGGTGGACGTTCAGTGTCCTGGGGCCTCTGCTTCAAAGAGTGGCTAGAGAGCCAAGTTATTTTTGTCGAGGACTGGCCATATGCCGGTATCGACTTCTGTGGTGACCCAGACATGCCGCTGCCTGCGGGAGAGCAGTGGGATGACGGAGGTATTACACTTGATCTTTTTCATTTTCATTTATATGATGTTTTTGTATTTTCCATGTATATGTCTTAATATATGCTCATACTGTGCAGATGTAGGACCTGTGAGACCCCTCGGCCTAGCACCAGAGGCACGGAGGGCAGAGCAAGGCACTGGCGCCTTGGCCTTGGCTCCTGCGGGAGGTGACCAGGCAGAGATGGTGATCCACAACCTAGAGGGGTTGCTAGCAGGAGTTCCAGACTACCAGGGGATTGAGGAGGTCCCCTTAGCTGCACAGATCCACACAGTGGGTGTGGAACCCAGGATGCACCGCTTATTGAGGTGGGTGGCACGAGCGGTGGCATGCTACAGAGAGCATAACCCACCACAGTAGATGCCTAGGTTTCATTTCCACTGTTGTTTTGAGAGACATACGTCTCAGATGTACTGAGAACGTTTGGATTCATGAGACATATACACTTATTTTTTGAGCGCCTTAGTGCGCCACACGATATATATATATATATATACATGGTGTTTTTATTGTATCTTATGCTTGTTATGTTTATGAATTTACATGTTTCGCAAATGTCTGTCTAATACATAGTTAGCCAATGCATCAGTTACAGCATTAAGTCTTCTTGGAATGTGATGATAAGTAATATAATCAAAATCTCTTTCAAATAACTTAACACTTAAATACAACCTTAATATGCGATGGTCTCTAACGGAATATTGTCCATTGAGTTGGTGAACTACAAGCTGTGAATCCAATTTTACAACCAATGAGTGGATTCCGAGGTTAATCGCCTCGGCTAGTAATTCAATTACAACACTATATTCAGCTACATTGTTCGTTGTGCAACCTAGACACACACCTTGAATGTCAACCAAGTCACCATGAGGATCGTAGATCACCCATGCCGTAGACGACAGATTGCAAGTGCTGCGGGAAGCACCATCAGCGAAACCAATGTAAGGCGATCCAGACATCTGTTCAGAAGCAAAAGACACAATAAGGAGCAATCACGCCGGCTCACTAAGACAAAAATCAAAACACGCACACACACAAAACACACTGTAAAAAGGCATATGCATGTAAAAAATAAATGAGAGAGTGCCTAGACTCAGGCGTAATATTTTTTAAGATATAGCCCATTACGGGGCCGGTCCAGGGGATTGCCTTCATAATCGATCAGCTCGTAGGCACCTTTTTGTAGAACTCTTTTTACAATGTAGGGCCCATGCCACATTGGCTTGAGTTTGCCTGCTCCTAGCTTATCACTAGCCTGATCGTAGTAGAGCAGCACCAAGTCACCTTCAACGAAAGAGCGAGGATTAACCGAGTTATCGAAGTGAGTTTTCACTCGCTTCTTTTGAGCTTCGATAGCAAGGGAAGCTAGACGACGTGTCTCATCTAGTCTTTCCAGGTAAAGAAGCCGCTCTTCTGCAGGAGTAGTCTTGGGAAGTAACTCGACTGCTAATTTGAGTGAAGGAATCTCGCACTCAATTGGAAGGGTTGCCTCCAACCCATACACTAGCTGAAAAGGGGTGAAGCCGGTGGCATCCTTCACGGAGGTCCGGTAGGCCCACAATGCAGAAAACAACATCAAATGCCAATTAGACTTGTGCATGCCAACAGTTCTATGAAGCATCGTGACCAAAACTTTGTTCACGGCTTCAACCTGACCGTTGGCCTGAGGATAGTATGGAGATGAACTATCATGCCTAAGTCCAAGTTGGGTTGTCAATTCGACCATCATGTGACTACGGAAATGCTTTCCGTGATCAGTGACAATGGCTTGTGGAACTCTAAACCGAGAGATAACATGGTTGAAAAGGAACTGCACCGCCGTGTGACCATCTTCGGACAATGTGGGCATCGCCCCGGCCCATTTTGTGAAGTAATCGACAACAACGATGATGTAACCATGCCCCCCGGCCGAGCGAGGGTTACATGTCACATAATCGATGCCCCACTTAGCAAAGGGGCCAATGGTCACTACGGGGTGCAGAGGGGTAGCAGGAGCACGCATCTTCCGCTGGTATATCTGGCATTCGTGACATGAACGGACGGCAAGAATGCAGTCCTTGAAAATGGAAGGCTAGAAGTAGCCAGCACGAAGGATCTTTTGTGCGGTAGCGTATCCAGACATGTGACTGCCACAAGCACCGGAGTGACAGTCATTTAGAACTCTTTCAGCTTCTTCGAAGGTGAGACACTGACAAAGAACCGAATCAACCCCAAGACAGTATAGGGTGTCCCCAACTATGCGATATGGCTGAGCTTGGTGACGAATCCGCCGACGAGCATCTTTCGAAGTCTCGGGGTGGAAGGAGGACGTCTGTAAATAGATGATTATGTCCCCATACCATGGATCAAGGGTGCTGATCAGGAAAAGAGTTTCATCTGGAATTGATTCCTCTATCTGCGAGGAAATAGCGGCGGATGGCAAGGAGCATAGCAATTCAGCAAAAACAAGTGATTTCTTGGACTTGGCTGCAGTAAATTCCAAGTCGAACTCTTGGAGGATCATGATCCACTTTGAGTACTTGCCCCCCAGAAATTGTCGTGAAAGAATGTATGTCATGGGGTTACAGTCTGAAATCACCGTAGTAGTACGCAACAGAATATAGTGGCGGAATCGTTGGACAATGCAAACCGCGGCAAGGGCCAACTTCTCGACATATGCGTATCGAGTTTCCGTGTCTAATAAGTTGTGACTAAGATAATAGATGACATGCTCGATGCCATGATCGTCGTGTTGAACCAAAACCATGCCGACAGTGGTATCAGCAGCAGCCAAATAGAGCGTATAGTCACGATGGTAATTCGGGGGCTGCAACAAAGGGGCAGAAACCAGGAGGGTTTTGAGATGAGCAAACGACTCCTCGGCTATGGCATCCCATCGGAATGGGGTGTCACGCTTCAGTAACCGGGTAAAACGCTTTGCCACTTCGGCATAGTTTGGTATAAATCGTCTTAGAAAATTTGCTTTTCCCTGCAAACTCTGTAATTGCCGCAAAGTTGCAGGGGGAGGAAGATTCACAATTGCCTCGACTTTCAGAGGATCCAGACGGATGCCCTCTCGGGAGACGATAAAACCGAGTAGTCGACCTGATTCCACGCAGAAGACACATTTGTGCGGATTTAAGAGAATATTATAGTGTCTGCAACGAAGAAATATTTCACGAAGGTGCGATGGATGGTCCGCGTGTTTTGCTGAATGAGTAGGGAGATCATCCAGATACGGCTTTACGATGTGTCTGATATCATGGAAAGCATACGACATCGCACGCTGAAAAGTAGCACTGGCATTTTTGAGGCCGAAGGGGAGCTTTTTATAAGCAAAGGTGCCCCAGGGATAGATGAAGGCCGTCTTATGTTGATCTGCCGGAGCAATGTTGATCTGGTTATAACCAGAAAAGTCGTCCATGAACGAATAAATCTCGCTACCCGCACACTCGTCAATGAGTTGATCGATAAATGGAGTGGGGTAGTTGTCCTTTGGACAAGCTCTGTTGATATCACGGTAGTCAACGCAGACATGAATGGTGCCCTATTTTTTATCGACAGGGACAATATTTGAGACCCATTCTGTCAGTGGGATAGGATAGATAAATCCTGCCTTAAGAAGCTTTTCAACCTCTTCTTTGATGGCTGCCGCCTTGCGGGGGTGCATGGGACGCAAACGCTGGCGAACAGGTTTGGCCCTGGGATACGTTGGTATCTCGTGCACAACTATAGACGGATCAATACCGGGCATTTCTTCATATGACCATGCAAAGACATTGCGAAATTCGTGAAAGAGAGCAATATAAACCTGAATCTCCTCGGGAGTGCAGGTCACTCCAATGTAAATATTCTCGACAATCCCTGGCTTGATAGAGATGTCGATCGGTTGAGTTTGCGTGATGTTCCCTATATTTCCTTCCGACGTTGTATGATAGATTTGAATGGGCGTCTGAAGGGGTTGAGAAGGGAGACATGAGGCAAACTGCGCGAGACACAGTAAAGTTTCCTGGGAGGTAGGGAGAAAGGAAGAACAATGGTGAAGAGGCAACCACGGTCGTTCATCCAGAGACATCATCTCTATAATAGCCTCATCGGAAGGAAATGTTTCCTTCAATGGATCCGAAGAGGTATATTCTCCTACCCAAGGGGGAAAATCATCTGAGTCAAGCACCCCACTTGAGACGGTGGGTTCATCATGAGAAGCCGATGCAGCGACAATTTCAATGTAGTTGAGCTCGGCTGGGCTCAACGGCATCTCCTCGCCCCAAGGTTCTATCTTGTCGATGGATGGAAGGATCCAAGGATCAGAACGAACCGAGATCATCGAGATCGAGGCGAAGTTGGGAGGTGGGAGGGAAAAAACGCCCATAAGGGCGGGTTCTTTAAAGAGCCCGGCTCCCACATTTTCATAAGGAACTGAGGTATGCTCAACGAAGGGTACGTTTCCTTCAGAAGAGGAAGCAAAAAACGAGAGTTGATCAACCGTGACAATTTTCCCTTGATGGGGAAAGCGAATGACACGGAAGAGAGACGAAGCTACAACACGCATAGCGTACTTCCAGCTTCGGCCCAGAAGAAGATTATATGTAAGACTGGCGTCTACAACTTCAACTTCAACTTCTACGGTCTTACCTTCTAAGGTAATCGGTAGCCGTTGAAGGATACCATACGGACGAGACTCTCTCCCGTCGAACGCTTCCAAGGTCGTCGGCGACTGACTCAACGTCGGAGACCCGATGGCTTTCCAACATGCCACAGACATGATGCAGGTCGAGGCGCCCTCATCAATGACCGTACGATGGATCGTTTTAGAATTGATGACGACTTGTATAAGGAAAGTTATCTGATGAGGCAGTCGCGGCACATGACTCTCGAGATCGAAAGTGATTAAATCCGAGTCCGCTGGGTCTATGCCACCGATGGCCGATAGCAGGGACTTCCTCTGGGGGGGGCAGCTCTGAAGGACCTCTAATGCGGACATGGCAGATGGAGCCTGTGCTAAATCCTCCATGATGCTGTAGTGCTGGGTAGCACGAGCATTCGGGTTATAGGAAGACCTCCTGAGTACCCCTTTAGGAGGGGGTCGGATTGTTGTCTCGGTACTCGGTCTCTCGATATGGAGAGGACCAGAGCTAGACGAAGGAGCACTTGAGGGAACCTCTGGCTCCTTCCCTGTGGACGACGGATAATCCTTAGCTCGAGTTGAAACATGAATAGGAATAGTTCCAGCCATGAAGACCTGGGAACCGAAAGGAGAGGACGAAGAAGGATCAACTACCATCTGGGTCTGCTGAGAGGGGAAGGGTTCTTTCAAAACAGTAGGGATCGCTTGAGCACCTTTCAACAACCGACTAACTTCGGCCCGCCTAGGGCAGTCCTTAGTATAGTGGTCTTCCTCGCAAATGAGGCACGGATACTTAGGCTTGCGCTTAGTACCTTCCTCACCAGGAGGTTTAGATGATTCCTGCTTGGGTTGATCAGGTTTATTATTCCCCTTCCCTTTTTCCTTTTTCTTACCCTTCGAGGCTTTGCCTGTCGTAGAAGACTGAACGGCATTCACCTCGGAAGTATTACCGGAAATAACAATGCCCTGGGAAGGGTTCTCGTTGGGTGAACTAGACTTCTGCTTCCCAGAGTTGGATGACTTCTTAGAGGCCTGAGCTACAGAGCCTATGACTCCATCAACAGATGGCTTAGGTGGAGCCTTGGATGTGCCGGGCCTAGGGGTGTCTGGAAAATAATCATACAAAGTACCAGACTGAGAATAGACTAAGTCTAGGTACAAAGCGCGCGCGATCACTTGCTCTTCAGTTACGCATGCCCCCATGGCGATGTCCCTTGCAATCTGGGGGACAAAGGAGGTAGTAAAACAGTCGGTGAGGAGGAAATCAGGTATCCAAAACTTCATTAACCTGCGACGCCTTCTCCATTCATGGATATGATCGAAGATGTGTGTAGCAGTGTCCTGCTTAAGAGACGTAAGGAGATGAGTCCCCGTCTCATACCGAATGGGCAACTGAAAGTGATTCAAAAATGCCATAGCCAGTGAATTGAAATCATGAAATGATGCACGAAACAATTCAATATACCATTTTGCTACCGAACCAGTGAGGGTCCTTTGAAAGAGGCGAAGTCAGATCGAATCATCGAGCCATGAATTCGACGAACACCATAAGTGATACGTCATGACATCAGCCTGAGGGTCCTCTTCGGCCTTCCCATCAAATTTGGGACAGTCACTTGGAATTTTAGTTGGAACTGGTGGCCACTGTGAATCGTGTAGAATGGGATCATTCGTCAACTTTGACACATCGGGCAGTTCCAACCTGGCTAGAAATGGTAACTGTGGATTAAACGACATTTGCGGCGGATATGAGGTGGAACCAGAATTCCACCCAGCTCCAGGTTGTCCCCATTGTCCTTGTCCTGACGGACCAGGTCCGTAAGGGCCTTGTCCATAAGGATTTTGTCCATAGGGGTTGTTCCCGAAACCAGGTTGCTGATTCTGCCCCCCAGTACCCCATTGGTTACCATATTGACCAGCAGGTTGTTGATAATTCGATTGAGGATTACCCTGTGGCTGTTGGTAATTCTGATAAGGGATGTAAGGATTCTGTCCCTAGGGTTTCTGGTATCCGTACTGGGCCTGTGAACCAGGTGGCATTTGATGGGATTGATATCCACCAGAATGCTGGGGCTGGGATTGGTACCCACCCGAATAGGGAGGTTGGGCTTGATACCCACCAGAGTATGGAGGCTGGGATTGATACCCGCTCGAGTAAGGAGGTTGGGATTGGTACCCACCTGAATACGGAGGCCGAGATTGGTACCCACCTTGATATGGATGCTGGGATTGGAACCCACTTGAAAGAGGAGGTCGGGATTGATACCCGCCTGTATTCTGAGCCGTCTGGCCAGAGGGTTGCCCTGGTTGGATTGGGGGCGGCCTTACTCGCCCAGAAGGTCAAGCTTGCTGGGTGAGGGGTGGCCCCTGCGCAACCGAGGTTTGTCCCTGGTGACCAGAGGGTTGTTGGGTGGTAGGCCGGCCTTGCTGGACGTAAGGCGGGACCCCTTTCCCAGAAGGGTTTCCTTGCTGGTTTACGGGTCGACCTTGTTGCCCATGGGGTTGCCCCGGGTTCCCGTGAGGTTGCCCCGAAGGGTAGCCTTGTTGAGTACCTGGTTGACCTTGTTGGGCGTTGGGTTGTCCCGGGTTTCCTGAAGGTTGCCCTAGATATGTGAACGCCGGACCACTAGAGACCAAAGGTTGTCCTTGATGAGGTTGTCCTTGTGGGCCTCCTTACTGACTAGGCTAGTTTTGACCTGTATACTGCTGCCCATAATTAGGCTGCACGTAAGGCTGCTGACCCTGGTAAGGTGGTCCTTGCTGTCCTTGTCCTGGATAGTACTCGCTGCCACGATATCCGGTGGTGCCCCAATCCACGTTCAATGGAACGGAAATTTCATCATAAGGAATTTGACGCAAGGAGGTGTACAAATAATGATTCTCGGCATCATAGTACGGGCCTTGACCATCCAGGTTCTGGACATTACGCAAGTATTCAAAATATGCCTCCTCCTCTGTCATATACTCAGAAGTAGGAGGAGCATCACTTGCAGGGTGCACAACTCTAGAAGAAGGAGACGGTTCACCACTCTGCGTTGGACCTCGAGATGGGCCCGCGGTAGAAGTGACAGCGGATGAGGCTATGACCGCACTAAAAACTGGAGTTGTCGCCGCGACACAAACGATCGGGTTGGTGGGGACTGCTGTGACAGCAAAATGAGGGGATTGGGAAACAAACGGTCCTGTGGTAGGGACGACGTTGTGACCCCAAATGGAAGAGGAAACTGCCGAGTTCATAGAATCTCGCAATGACCTGTAACGCCCTGGCACCGTTCGCCCCGAAGACGTGACGGTGTAAGGTGTAGAGATAACAGGGGATGTTGTTGGAATGGGAGTATCTATACTCGACATAACGGCTGGGCCACTAGACACTGGAGAAGCGTCGTCCATATCGGATGAAGCCATCGAAGATGGAGCACCGACAGGAGTGGCAGGATAAGACTCGTCAGAGGGTTCCCAAATAGGGTTGTAAAAGAAATCGTAGAAATCGTCCTCTGGAGCTCGAGAATTCAACGGTTGTACGCTCGGAACAATGGGAAGAGCGTCACAGACCGGAGTTTCAGGGGCAACAGAAGATGGGGACCCTTCTTCACTTGGGATCGAAGACGGAGTTGATGGATCCGCCAGGATGACCCAACAAAGACCCTAAATAAGTTAACGATAAAACCTACTCAAACTAAACGCACACAAGATCTAACCGGGTAATGTTATCGTGGCCAAATGAATTTTAAAACACAGGAACTGAACTTGACCTTTTCATGTTTCGAGAGTCGAGAAAAGGACGAAAAGATGACTCTATCTACTTCAAATTTTTAATGAGCACGAAGTGACAAGACGCTCACTTACACCTTTTCTTTTAGAGAGTCTGAAAAGGATCAAAAGTGACTGCTCTGGAATTTCTAGGCAAAAAGGTTTACCAAGCAACCCGTAAAACTGCTTATACACCTTGGCAATCATATGAGAACCAAGGACTTCCTGTACTGCAGTCAATCTTCTCGAATGCTGTGTTCGGTGCGTTACGGTTTACAAGGCGGCAGACTCGGTTTCCTGTGGATAAAGGTTGCAAGCCTAATGGAGTCTCCCCATATATACCGATGGTACGTGGGAGTCCAGTCCGTACTAGCACTTATCGTTTCACCGTGGAGGAATCACCCAACCACTCAACGGTAAGCTACTAGGTTTAAAGACGCCGGAACACGTCTCTAGCCTAGACCTCTAGATGTTCTCGTTAAGTTCCAATGCGTTTTTAGGTAAATTTGGTTAATTTTACAGTTGATCTTGAATTAGGTTTGAGTTTGAGGTCCTACCGTATGATCTCTCAAAAAACACCTAAATGCAACTATATGCCAAAGATCATCATTTTGTTCGATGAATTCTAGCTAATAAGAGTTAAGGATTTTTCAAACAAACAAAACGAATTCAAGCAAGCACGCAACCTAATGCAACTAATAGCAAGGAAACGAAACTTTTCTTTTGAAAAACACGAGACAACAAAATGCTCTTTTCTTTCCGACTATCAATGCAAAAGATACTAGTTTGCTCTACTTTTTCAATGACATAAAAGTTCTTTTCAAACGAATTAGAGAGATAGCTACACTAAGTGAAAACTAAATCATCCAATGCACACAAGACAACTCCCAAATCCCTAAAACCAGTTTCCTAAATCAAAGGAAAACAAAGGCTTATGAGCTATTGTAATCTAAGCTCAACAAGACAATGAGGAATTCAAAGGAGGAAAGCAAACCGCTTGGAACACAATCAATCACTCTCAACAATCACCAAACAAAAGTGGGAACAAAAACGAAGTTGGCTGGCCAACTAAGAACACTAAATCCCGGATGGGAGGCTAGACACACATGACCACTAGATGTCCTAGGGTTTGAGTGTGAAATCAATGAAAATAAGCAAACACCCGAAGGATGTGAGTTCACAACCAGACAAACGTCGGTCTGACACACTTCAGCAATCGCTAAAAATCAAGACAAAACATAAACCAAGCAACAAGAGCAAAAAGAAGGGCTTTGCACAAACTGCAAACAACCGATAAACGAGTTCTCGTGGAACGAGGCCCCGCAAGCAAGCGAGTCACAGTCCAACAAAGCTATCAAGCCAAAAGCCAAGTGTAAAAAATAGGGGAAAACCAAAATCAAGAGGTTCAGTAGGTCAAATGGCCAAAAAGAATTTTTTACAGGATCAGCGCGGGTGACCCTATAGCAACAAAGCGATGACGCAGAAGTGCCCGTAGCAACTTTTCGCTGTCAGCGCGGAAGGACACGAATAAAGGGCGCTGGCCCGAAAAACCAGGTCAGCGCGACTGGCTGAATATACAAACGCGATGACAGAGACAGCAAAGAGGACAGGATGCGCTGTCAGCACAACTGTTTTAAAATAAAACGCGCTGAGGCTGAAAAGCAAATCAATTCGAACAAAAACTTCCAAACCAAAAGAACAGGCTTTCAAGGCGATTAAGGTAGTCCCTAGGGAAAACCCAGAAACAAACTACCAGCAAAACCACTCCCCAAAATCTCGACAAAGAAGCAATAATCAAACAAAGGTGACATACAAAGGGACAGGCAAGCTCCCCAGTGGAGTCGCCAAATTGTTGGATAGGTAAATCCCCTCTACGGATAGAGGCGATCCCTACTAGCC
>APFE030389601.1:117954-137474 GCA_000404065.3 Pinus taeda
GGATTGATACCCGCCAGAGTATGGAGGTTGGGATTGGTACCCACCTGAGTAAGGAGGTTGGGATTGGTACCCACCTGAATACGGAGGCTGGGATTGATACCCACCTGAATACGGATGCTGGGATTGATACCCACCTGAATACGGATGCTGGGATTGATACCCACCTGAAAGAGGAGGTCGGGATTGGTACCCGCCTACATGTTGAGCCATCTAGCCAGAAGGTTGTCCTGGTCGGATCTGAGATGGCCCCATTCGCCTAGAAGGTCGAGCTTGTTGAGTGAGGGGCTGCCCTTGTACAACCGAGGGTTGTCCTTGTTGACCAGAGGGTTGCTGAGTGGTAGGCCGGCCTTGCTGCACGTAAGGCTGGCCCCCTTGCCCAGAAGGGTTACCTTGCTAGTTTACGGGTTGACCTTGCTGCCCATAAGGTTGTCCCTGGTTCCCATAAGGTTGCCCCGAAGGGTAGCCTTGCTGGGTACCTGGTTGACCTTGTTGGGCGTTGGGTTGTCCCTGGTTTCCAGAAGGTTGCCCAAGATATGTAAAAGGCGGACCACTAGAGACCAAAGGTTGTCCCTGATTGGGTTGTCCTTGTGGGCCTCCTTGTTGACCTAGGTAATTCTGGCCAGCATACTGCTGCCCATGATTAGGCTGCAAGTAGGGCTGTTGACCCTGGTAGGGTGGTCCTTGCTGTCCTTGTCCCGGATGGTACTGGCCGCCACCATAGTTGGTGGTACCCCAAGCCACGTTCAATGGAACAGAAATCTCATCATAAGGTATTTCAGGCAAGGAGGTTGTTGGAGAGGTAAATCCCCTCTACAGATAGAGGCGATCCCTACTAGCCCAAAGGGGGTCTAGCAATAATCAAACAATGCTACACTGCAGGTTCCTAGTTGTAATTAACAAGTGGGTAAAAGAAACCTAATTGGATTCCAGTGCTATGTTTGTCGAAGAGATGATCCTCTCGCTCCTTCGCTCCAGCCGATCACAATCCTCCACTATCCTCGCGGACGGACACCTGCACAAGCAAAGAGAGAGCAAACACAAGCGTAAAATCTACTAAAAACAACTATGTACCAATCAGGAAGGATACAATTTACATTAATCATTCATAGGACAAATGGAAATGGAACCATAAGAGTAGTCATCTATCTTTATTGATCATGAAATAGAGTAAGGTACAACCGAAGTCCTGATGCTGAGTCCTTCTCTAGAGGGTCCAGCCAACATGTCTTCCAAGCATTCACCTTTGAAGTGGGTCTCCCAAGTCAAAGAGGTCTCTCTCTCACATACAAGGCAACAAGCTCATAACCTTCCTCAAGCTCAAAAGCAATCCTCACACAACACACCAAATGCCTACAAAGAGCAGCACTAATGCACTAAGAATTCCTCAATCAAAGTCTATATGTTCCCAAAACTAGCTGCTCATGGGCAATGGAGGAGGCTTATAAAGGAGAAGCAGTCTCCATGAATAGGTAAAGGATGAGCTTTCCCCCAAGATAAGTGGATGATCAGTCGAACAGGCATGTCAGAGAAAGGATGGCGACCTCAACAATGCTAACAACCAAGTCTGGAGTCATTTGGAAGGTTGGCTGTTAGAACAAACTCGCCTAAACAGGATCAGCGCGGGCGCAAAACTGGGCTGGCGCGCTGGCATCGCAAATCAATTATAGAAGAGGTCTGGTCAGCGCACAATGATACAAGCGGAGGGCATGCTGTTCATGAAATTGGACCAGCGCGGAAAACACGTGTGCTTCCGCGCTGGTAGCGCGGCAGTTACATTATCCTCCACCAGTCAACGCGGTTATTTAATAAACAGACGATATGATTCAATTAACTTAGGCAAAGAGGGTTTTTAGCCATTTTAGAGAGCACAGGCAAGGTGAATGTGACTTTATGACACAGTAGGGAGACTGACAAGGTGACAGTGACATTTTACTGTGTAACAAGCATCATGCCATTTAGCTCTCTACTGCTGTATCAGGTCAGTGTGTTGAAGTGAAGAGAGCCTAATTTCATCCAGTTCATTGATCTGTTGTAGTCGATTAGTCTGTGCCTCAGTTAAGTCTAAACCAACTTCTTGTGCTGTTCATAATATCTGGATTTCAAATTCTACAGGAAAAATAGGTTGTTTTCCGAAGATTAGCTGGTAAGGTTAGTGACCAGTGGTGCTTCTCCATGTTGTTCTATAATACCACAGTGCTTCAGGTAGTCTGGCATCCCAATCGCATCTATGTGATGCAACTCTTTTTGTTAAAAATGTTTCTATTATCTTATTGTTGCTTTCTACTTGTCCATTTGCCTGTGGGTGATATGGGGTGGTAATTTTATGCTGGACATGATAGTTGTTGAGTGTTGTAGCTATTTTGTTCCCAGCAAACTGTGGCCCTCCATTTGTAATTATCTCTCTAGGGAGGCCATAGCGTACAAATAGATGGAGCAGGAATTGTATAACAGATTCTTCTGTAGCTCTGGGCAAGGCCTCTGCTTCAACCCACTTGGTGACGTACTCAGTTGCCACCAAAATGTATGTTTTCTGGTTTGATCGTGGGTTGATTGGTCCCACGAAATCAAGAGCTCAATGCTCAAATGGTTCAATGATTAGCTGTGGTTTCAAATGCATCTCATCCGACTGACTAGGGCGTCCCGCTCTTTGGTAACTGTCACATGCTTGGACAAATTTCTTTGCATCTTTAAAAATTTTGGGCAAATAATACCCTGTGTGTAATACTTTATGTGCAGTCCTGCGATCAGTGAAATGTCCACCACATGGTTGGTCTCGACAGGCTTTCAATATATCAAAAATTTCGTCCTGTCGAACACATCTCCTGATTTGCATGTCTGCCCCTGTGTGAAACAAATAGCCCCCAATCCAGGAAAATCTGGTACTTCGTGAACAATCTGTTTTCGCTATTAGGGGTTAGATGCTTTGGTAACTTACCTACTGCTAGGTAATTGGCAACATCAGCATACCAGGGTGTTTGAACAGCAACGACAAAGAGATGCTCATCTGGAAATTGATCTTCAACTGCTGCTGCATCAACTGGTTTTGGCATTCTTGAGAGGAAATCAAATACTAGGTTTTCTTTCCTTGGTCGATCCTTAATTTTAATATCAAATTCCTGCAATAAAATCAGCCATCTAGTTAATTTTCCATTTGTGATAGGCTTGTTTGCTAAATACTTTATAGCAGAATGATCTGTGTACAAGATAACAGGATATCCAGTAATGTAATGTCTGAATTTATTGACAGCAAGTATAACAGCTAGAAATTCTTTTTCAGTGACAGTATAATTTAATTCAGCAGGGGATAGATTTTTGCTAATGTAATAAATTCCATATGGTTTTCTATCCTCCTCCTGTCCAAGGACCGCTCCAATGGCTGTGTCTGAGGCATCAGATGATATCTGGAATTGAAAATCCTAATTCGGTCCTCGAAGGACTGGGGCTGTAGATACGAGCTTCTTCTATTCATTGAAGGCACATTCACTTTTCTTTGTCCAAAGAAAATCAACGTTACCAGTTAGTGCATACAAGGGTGCAACAATACGTGAATAATGTTCTATAAACCTTCTGTAGTAACCAGAGAATCCAAGAAAGCTACGTACCTATGTTTGAGTAGTAGGAGTAGGAATAAGCAAAAGTATTTGGATTTTCGCTGGGTCTACTTGAATGCCAGCTGCTGAAATATAGTGTCCTAAAATAAGTCCTTCCGTCATCATCATATAACATTTTTCATGGCTTAAACAAAGCCTGGTAGCTATGCAACGTTGTAGGACTTTTTCTAATGTGTCCAATGCTGGATCAAACTCATCTTCGTATGGAGTAAAGTCGTCCATATATACTTCTAGTCCTTCATTTATTAGATCTGCAAAAATGCTAAGGATAGTCCTTTGGAATGTGGCAGGGGCATTGCATAAGCTAAAAGGTAAAACTCGGAAGGCGAATGTTCCCCAAGGACAAGTAAAAGTAGTTTTGTCCCGATCTTCAGGGGCAATCTGTATTTGGTTATACCCACTGAAGCCATCGAGGAAAAAAAAGAATTTCTTCCCTGCCAAAGTGTCAAATACTTGGTTGATGAATGAGAGAGGAAAGTGATCTTTTTGCGTTGCTTTATTTAGCTCCCTGTAGTCCACACAGATTCTCCACTTCCCATTCTTTTTCGGCACCACCACAAGCGGGGAGACCCATTTACTATCAGGGATAGGGTAGATGAAGTTAACATCTAAAAGTTTTTGAAGCTTGACTTTTACTACTTCTTTTAGATGGGGATTTAGTCTTCTCTAAGGCTGCCTAACAGGTCTTGCATCATTTTCTATGTAAATGTGGTGTGTACATAATTGGGGGTCAATTCCTTTCATATCAGGGTAATCCCATGCAAATGCTTCTTTATATTTCCTTAAGATATGGATGAGCTTTGTTTCTTGTTCGGGTGTGAGGTCGGCGTTAATGTTTAAGGTTTTTCCAGGTTTAATTTCCACAATTTTACTATGTGCAACCAAAGTGACAGGGATTGTGTGATCATGTGTATCTTTCAGAGGTTCCTCTTCTACTTCGTTATCAAATGCTGCTTTTATCATATGACACTGGGTACGAGATGTGAATTCAGTTTGACTAATGAAATTACTGATGGCATCATCTTCTGTTTGGTCTTTGAACTCAAGTGCTTCTTGTATAGTTAATGGAGATCTAATGTTATCAGTGAGATATGATACAAGGTTCTTATTAGTTTTAACTATTGTGATGCTTGGCTGTGCTGGGGGATATAGTACTAAATTCTTGATATCCGCCCTCTTGGTTATGATCATGTTCCCTTGCCGACAACCGATATATGCATCAGCGATAGCGAGCCAAGGTCTCCCTAAGATCAATGGATGTCCATCAAGTTGGGTTTTAGGATTTATTATCAGAAAATCGGTTGGGTATTCCCAGGAGTCAACCGAGACCATGAAATCATGTAGTATGCCTTCCGGCCTAACCACAGATCGATCAGCCAATTCTAACAAAGTGGAGGTGGGTTCCGCAGATGTAATGCCTAGCTTTTGGCAAGTAGCGGTTGTCAATATATTGATTGTAGCTCCAAGATAAACTAAGGCATTGGGCAGGGTTTGACCATAAATTTGAACAGTTATTATTGGGTTTCTTGGGCATTCATACTTAATGGGTGTTTCCTTTCCTAATAATAGGTCAGATAAAGTGCCGACTACTTGAACTCTTGGATTATTTATTATATTCCTCCTTGGTCTTTTTATGCACAATTCTTTAATAGTTTTTGCGTATATCGGGATGTCTTGAATGGCCTGGAGGAATGAAATTTTTATGTACAAATTTTGTAATTCTCCCAGAATGTCAAAATTAGGTTGTTGTATAGGTCGAGGTATGACTAATCATTCTGGGAATGGGGGAGAGGATGTGGTTGCTTGACTATGAGTTTGTTGTCTATTCACATCCTCCTCTTGTGACAGATGTTCTCAAGGTAACTGATATTCAATTTGAACTGTTTTATTTCCCTCTGTTTGAATAATACGCCCAGATCTTAGCTGAAGATCATTGCACTCCCTCAGATCAGGTCCTTCTTCTAGTGTTTCTAAAATTTGGAGAGCTTGGACCAGTCTGTTATTTGGATTGGGATTGGGATGGGCTGGGAGTTGAGGTCTCATATTAGATTGGGGATTTTGCTGTAAAGCTGGCCGTGTAGGTTGAGGGAGAGGAATATTTCCTACTGGCTGTTGTGTTGGTCTCTGCCAATTAGTCTGCCAGACTGAGCTTTGTGAAGTGGGGGGAGTCCATTGTGGTGGGTATGGGTTGCTTTTCCAGTATGGTGGGGGATAAGGAGGATTCAACCAACCAGATTGGCTTGTTTGATTTAGCCACGGGTTCGCAGAAGGATATGACTGTGGTGACCAGTTTGGAAATGGGGGCTGAAACTGACTTTGCCATGTATTATACTGTTGAGTATTGTACTACGGATACTGAAAAGGAGAAGCTAGGTCTGAAAACATACCAGTTTGTCATGGCTACCACTGATGGCACTGGTTGAGTAAATATACTGCTTCTGGTTCTTCTTCTGCCTATTTATATACCACTTTTAGTCCAGGTAATGAAGGACAACTTTCTGTAGAGTGATCCCTTGTACAGATGGCGCATGTCTGGACTATATCTAGTGGACACTCCTTATGGTTATGCTTCTTCCTTCATCTGGGGCAGAAGATTGCCAAATTCTGTTCTGCCTCCATTTGCTTTTGCTTGGCCTGCAAAACGTCCAATTGTGTAGTCAGTGTTCGTAGTATATTAGTTTTAAAATTTTCAAATAAA
This sequence comes from Pinus taeda, assembly GCA_000404065.3. NCBI lineage: Eukaryota > Viridiplantae > Streptophyta > Pinopsida > Pinales > Pinaceae > Pinus > Pinus taeda. Next base: position 124,264 of record APFE030389601.1, read on the forward strand.
TTTCCAATTTCCACACGTGTTACTCCTTCTGATGGGATTTTGTTTTCTCTTGCAAACCGATCATGTTCTGCTGGTTTGATTCATGTACTGCCTCTCAAACTCCTGATGCATAAATCAATTATGTTAGCAAAACTTTCTTGATAAATATCCCCTTTCCCCATAATGTTTAATGTTTCGATCCATTTCTCTTTCATGCCCCTTATTAATACTGTTTTCAACACGTTATCAGGCAAAGACAATGATGCATAGGGAGATCTTTGTAGATTATACTGGAAACGTTCCACATATTATTCTAATGTTTCGTTTGGTCTAGCTATCATCTGGAATATTTCATCTTTTAGTTCTCTAGACCTGCAATAGTCTTGATATTTTTTTAAAAAAGACTCTTTCATTTGTTCCCAGTTATTTATAACCCCACCACCTAATCCCATAAACCATCTTAAAGCAGCCCCTTTCAGAGCAGAGGGGAACAATTTTAGTTTCTGGGGGTCAGTGGTGTAATCATATCCCCTGCACAGTACATCAAATTCAAATAAAAATGCATCCGGGTCCTCCGATGTAAGCCCGTGAAATTTAGGGATATGTTGAAGGGGGATTGCTTTCATGGGGGCATTTGCTGCGGAATCCAATATGGGGTATTGTAATGTAGAGGTTTGGCTGTTCGGCGGATTTTGAGCCATTGGGTCAAATATGTGCCAATAACCTTCCGAAATATCTAAGAGGGTATTCCTAGGTTGAGAGGGAATGTCTTTGACAGGAATAGTTTTAATAGAACTTCCTTTATCTGGGATTTTTGTCTGAGGGGATTGGGTCCCTTCAATAATAATTTTTGCCGCACTCCCTTTGTCTGGGCTATTCAATGGCTGAGTTATCCTGAGAGGAGACCTCAGTTCCTCAGTCTCCCCTGTTTCCCCTTCACCTTCACAAAGATTACTGAAATTCCCTTCCTGCAATAGTTCTCGAATAGAATTTTCAATTTCTTGAAAGTCCTGTTCGTCAGTTTGACTATGCACCTCAGCAAAGGCTACAGATGGTGAACCTGTGGCCTGAAGGGAGCTAGTAGGTTGTTTGGAAATAACTTTCCTGGGTCCTAATGAAGGCTGAGATTCGGCTTTCTTATATATTTCGTCTATGAAGGTTGATTGACCAAGGGTCACCGGCCCCTTAGCTTTTTCTGGCTTTGGCAAAGGTTTGGAATTTTTCTCCTACTTTTTCTGCTTAGTCATGCACTCAATTTAACTACTAAATCCTTCTTAAGCAGATAGCAGCAAATCTACAGGAAAGTGGGCAAAGGAGCAGGGCTTTTACATGATCCATACATAGGTTCTTACCTTTCGTTTTCAAAACCCAATTCTTTCCTAGCAGATTCGTACACTACCCTGAAAAAAGAACAAATGGCTACACTCTTCCCCAGCAACGGCGCCAAAATGTAGAGCTATAAAAAGGGTCTCTTTCACCTCTAGTTACCTCACATTAATATGTCAATCCGGGAACGTCTTGCTATTTCAAAGAGTGTCTCAGTCTGAGGCTTAGCATTTGTCAGAGTAATGTTCGTAGTACAATTGTTTAAAACTACAAGAGTAAATTGATGCGCGTCTACAACTTAACTACTTCAAAAGGCTAAATCACACAAAGCAATGTATCAGCCAAGGGTTCGGTAGCAACAACCCATCCCTTTCGTACTGATGAGAACAGATCAGAGGTCTGGGAGCCAGGTAGCAAATGCCGATGCTCACTACAGCCTGAGATCGTTTCTTAGTAAATAAGAAATGAAACGGCAAGTAAAGAAAATGGCAATGAAATAGAACATCGCATCAGTAAAGGGTTCGGTAGCATTAACCCATCCCTTTCGTACCGATGAGAACAGATCAGAGGTCTGGGAGCCAGGTGGTAGATGTCGACACTCACTATAGCCTGAGATTGTCCTTAATAAATAAGAAGTGAAATGACAAGTAAAGAAAACAACAAATCAGCAGTCTTGAAATGGAACAGCAGTTGAAATGGAACAACAATTCAGAAATGGAAGAACAACTGAAATAGAACAACAATTCAGACAATGGAATAGCAAATGAGCAATTCAGAAATGGAACAGCAACTGAAATGGAACAACAATTCAGAAATAAGCAGTAACCAAGTTCATCAAGTTGTAACTCTATTTAATCACACCAATCCAAACATAAATCCTTCGCTCTTAAAGATGTACACATACTATGGAACAGCACTACCTACGGATCCAAGATGGAACAATACTAAAAACCATATAAACACAACGTGCTTAATCTGACTCTGTTATTGCTCTAAATAAAAGCATACGATTGCATCTCAAGACGAAAACAGTAACATTCAAGGATTCAATAATCATGTGAAATCATAACCTTCAAGATAAATGTTGTAATGCTAAGGCACAATCACATAGAACTTTGTAATGGAATGACAATATCCTGTAGAGATTAACTGTATTATACCAACACTTAAAGGATTGGTAACATGATGCAGCGTCAATACAACACTTTTATTTGCAGGAATATTAAATGAAGTTAATACGCAAAGAGCATGTTAACATAAACATATAACAAACATCAGGATTATATAACACTCGTAACACCATCCAGAAAACCACGTAAATGGTACAAAGCAAGTGTCCTCAGGGTGGGCTAGCCTCACCAGGGGTACAAACAACTTAGATTGATCCAGGCTTCACAGGTAAAAGAGTAACCGAGTCTGTATTAATGCATGAAGTAAAATTACAGTAACTCAAGTCTTAACAGAACACAACGATCATAGTCCTGATCTTTCTTAAAAGAAATTACATAAAAGTCATCCCTCTAGCCAACAACGCTATCCCTTATATAAGGATGATGACAGAGATATCTAGATGCAGAAATATAGATCCTGAGGGATTCGTAGAATTGTTAATCCTGACTCATTTCTTTCCTTTTCTGCTCCGAGATGGTATCTCTGCTTCCTTTCCTGGGTTGGTCCGTTTTGATCTGGTTTGCACGCGGTCTCCCGTCGAAGGGACAAAAGTTAATTCATCTTTGTATTTTCCTTTAGGATGGTCACTTTTCGTTTTTCCTCCCTCCTGCACATAGGAATGACAATTATTAGCATTCTCTATTAATCGCACATGTTTCGTTATAATTCCTTATTATTGTCTAAGTTTCTAATGCAAAAAGGCTTATAAGTCCTAATGAAAACATATTGAAATAACCATCAAAACATACCTTCTTTGATACTCCACAATTTTTTCTTTGAGATAGAACATTGTATTGTTGGGTGATCTTGCTTTTCATGAGGTGAAGAGGGCTTTGATGCTTGAGAGGATGATGATAGATCAGATAGCTGGGTTGTAATCCTCTCTTCTATTATTAATAATGTTCTTTGAGTTTTCCTCCATACAATCATGTATTTGTGAATGTTGTTATTTGTAAATGCCATTGTATGCTCATTATATTTCTGATTCTGCAATGCTTATGATATCATAGATCAATATGCTTTGATGGTGTTATGTTACTTCATTTCTATAGGTATTCTCTAAGCGGGACAAGTAGGAGAAGAGTTGCAAGCTCTGTTAAGGAGGAGAGAAATCAAGCAAGGAGTCAAGAAGAAGATCTAGGTTGGTCCCTTTTCTTCTCTCTTAACTATCATACATAGAGGAAATCACAAATTGCTTTGATTATTTGTTTCTACAATAGCTGCCAATCCTAGTGGGACTAGTAGATTGAAAATACACTAGTTTTCCTGGAAACATGGGGCATATGGCAACAAGTCTCATATAGGTCATAGGTTGGACGAGGATTGGAGGATGACACAGTCAGAGGTGGCAGATCTTTGGATACACCTGATAGGCGGGTAAGCGCTCATGGATTTTGTTCTAGTTCCAATTCTAAGAGATATCATCCTCATTACCACCAACATCCTTACAACAAGAGTGAGAGGAGGTACTTTCTAGAAGAGTTTAAGAAATCCAAGCCTCATACTTTTGATGGGGATATGAAGAAATAAGAAGATGTAGAAGCATGGCTACTTTGGATGAAGAAACTATTTATATTGCATGATTATTCAAAGAGTCTCAAGGGGAAATCAAATATCTAGTGGTAAGATGTGAAGCGTGTCAGAGGCATTAGAGTAGAGGAGTTGAGTTGGCATGAGTTAAAAATACTCTTCAAGAAGTAGTACTTGTATGACAGATGTTGTGATGTAAAGGCCAAGGAATTCTGAGTTGATGATGGGTTCCATGACATATGAAGAGTACGCGACCAAGTTTCTAGAGATTTTGAGGTATGTGCCCTACCACAAGGATGAGAAGACAAAGATCCAAAGATTCATCAATGTATTTCTTTATATTTTAAGGATTAGATTGAGTATAATGAGCCTTGGTCATTGAAGGAATTCATCAAGAAGATGAAGCATTTTTATGAGAATTCTAAGTGCATGTCTCAGCCTATCTAGGATTGGAAATTTAATGAGAAGACTAAAGCGAAGTGGGCCAAGAAGCAAGTAAGACTTCAGGATGTAGGTGACAAGGAGAATGTGACACCTTATAATAAGTTTAATGCCATTGACAGAGGACATGGAATTCAACCCGAGGAGCAGAAAAAGGGTAATGGAAGGAAACCTTTGAGGTGTTGGACTTGTTGTGGAGAGCATTGTTGGAGCGAGTGCCCATTGCACCAAGGTAGTAGAACTCATATTTATAGTGCTCAGGAGGCACATACTATTGCATATGTTGGGCAAAGTATTCTTCGTATTTATGAAGCAGTGGATAATAGGCAAGTTGATCATCAGACATCCATTATTGAGATAGAAGGTAAGCTCCACGATCAAGTTGTTTCTAATTTGATTGATCTTGGAACTAATTATAGTTATATCAGTCTTAACCTTATGGATGAGTGTTCCATGAATAAATAAGTGCATGCAGAATCTTGGTTGGTGCAGTTGGAAACATGGACCAAGAAAAAAATTCATCATTGAGTGAAATCTTGTGCATTTGAGCTGAATTGTATGCCTACATCAACATATTTCAATGTTCTTCCTTTGGAACCATATAGTATTATTTGGGCATGGATTGGCTCTTCATTCAAAGGACCAAGGTATACTTCTATGAAAATTCTATTGAATACCTAGATGATGTTGGGGAAAAAATAGCCTTGCAGGGAATTAAAAAGCCTACATCAATGAGAACAATTATAGCTATGCAAAGAAAGTCAGTTGTCGAAAAGGATGTTTATTGTTTGCGGTACATATTTCTAGTGACAAAGGGAAGGATGTTGAGGATGAGGAAGTCCTGAAAAGGTATTCTAGTTTGCAATAGTTTCAAGATGTGTTTCCTGTAGAGATTTCATAGTTTCCTCCTCATAGGGAAGTGTATTTATCTATTGAGGTGATACTAGAAGAAAAACCAACATATAAGACACTCTATAGGATGAGTACTCTAGAGTTGGTAGAATTGAAGTTGCATCTTTAGGAGATGGTTCATAAAGGATACATAAGGCCAAGTGTGCCACCTTGGGGTGCACCAGTATTGTTTGATAGAAGAAGGATGGTACTCTCAGATTGTGCATTTATTACTGAAAGTTGAGCAAAGATACTATCAAAAACAAGTATCTATTGCTTTAGATTGATGATTTGTTTGATCAGTTGAAGGGAGAAACAATATTCTAAAATATTGATCTCAGATCAAGATATCATCAGGTGCACATCAAGGAAGAAGACATCTACAAGACTACATTCCATATGAGGTATGGACATTATGATTTTTTGGTGGTTCCTTTTGGTATTACCAATGCTCCAACCACCTCGATGTGTTTGATGAAGGGTGTGGTGTGCACTTACCTAGACAAGTTTGTGATAATTTTTATTGATGGTATATTGATATACTCCAATAATGAGGAAGAGTATGGAAATCACCTAGAAGCAATGTTGAGATTGTTAAGAGAGCATTAAGTATATGCCAAGCTTAACAAGTGCAATTTATTTCAGTTTCATATCCATTACTTGGGACATTTTGTTTTCGAGGAGTAGATAGCAATGGATCTAGAAAATATTAAAGCTATCATAGAGATTCCAACTCCTAGGAATGTAGATGAGGTCATATCATTCATGGCAGAAGTAGGTTGTTACAGATGGTTGATTAGGAACTTCTTAAGGATTTTCTATCGTATTACATCTTTGTAGAGGAAAGGAATAAGTTTGAATGGATTGAGAAGTGTCCAACTAGTTTTGAGAAGTTGAAGTATTTTATTAAAAATGATCCAGTCATGAAGATTGTAGATCTTCATAAGAAATTTTTGGATGAGTGTTCCATGAATAAATAAGTGCATGCAGAATCTTGGTTGGTGCAGTTGGAAACATGGACCAAGAAAAAAATTCATCATTGAGTGAAATCTTGTGCATTTGAGCTGAATTGTATGCCTACATCAACATATTTCAATGTTCTTCCTTTGGAACCATATAGTATTATTTGGGCATGGATTGGCTCTTCATTCAAAGGACCAAGGTATACTTCTATGAAAATTCTATTGAATACCTAGATGATGTTGGGGAAAAAATAGCCTTGCAGGGAATTAAAAAGCCTACATCAATGAGAACAATTATAGCTATGCAAAGAAAGTCAGTTGTCGAAAAGGATGTTTATTGTTTGCGGTACATATTTCTAGTGAAAAAGGGAAGGATGTTGAGGATGAGGAAGTCTTGAAAAGGTATTCTAGTTTGCAATAGTTTCAAGATGTGTTTCCTGTAGAGATTTCATAGTTTCCTCCTCATAGGGAAGTGGATTTATCTATTGAGGTGATACTAGAAGAAAAACCAACATATAAGACACTCTATAGGATGAGTACTCTAGAGTTGGTAGAATTGAAGTTGCAGCTTTAGGAGATGGTTCATAAAGGATACATAAGGCCAAGTGTGCCACCTTGGGGTGCACCAGTATTGTTTGATAGAAGAAGGATGGTACTCTCAGATTGTGCATTTATTACTGAAAGTTGAGCAAAGATACTATCAAAAACAAGTATCTATTGCTTTAGATTGATGATTTGTTTGATCAGTTGAAGGGAGAAACAATATTCTAAAATATTGATCTCAGATCAAGATATCATCAGGTGCACATCAAGGAAGAAGACATCTACAAGACTACATTCCATATGAGGTATGGACATTATGATTTTTTGGTGGTTCCTTTTGGTATTACCAATGCTCCAACCACCTCGATGTGTTTGATGAAGGGTGTGGTGTGCACTTACCTAGACAAGTTTGTGATAATTTTTATTGATGGTATATTGATATACTCCAATAATGAGGAAGAGTATGGAAATCACCTAGAAGCAGTGTTGAGATTGTTAAGAGAGCATTAAGTATATGCCAAGCTTAACAAGTGCAATTTATTTCAGTTTCATATCCATTACTTGGGACATTTTGTTTTCGAGGAGTAGATAGCAATGGATCTAGAAAATATTAAAGCTATCATAGAGATTCCAACTCCTAGGAATGTAGATGAGGTCATATCATTCATGGCAGAAGTAGGTTGTTACAGATGGTTGATTAGGAACTTCTTAAGGATTTTCTATCGTATTACATCTTTGTAGAGGAAAGGAATAAGTTTGAATGGATTGAGAAGTGTCCAACTAGTTTTGAGAAGTTGAAGTATTTTATTAAAAATGATCCAGTCATGAAGATTGTAGATCTTCATAAGAAATTTTTGGATGAGTGTTCCATGAATAAATAAGTGCATGCAGAATCTTGGTTGGTGCAGTTGGAAACATGGACCAAGAAAAAAATTCATCATTGAGTGAAATCTTGTGCATTTGAGCTGAATTGTATGCCTACATCAACATATTTCAATGTTCTTCCTTTGGAACCATATAGTATTATTTGGGCATGGATTGGCTCTTCATTCAAAGGACCAAGGTATACTTCTATGAAAATTCTATTGAATACCTAGATGATGTTGGGGAAAAAATAGCCTTGCAGGGAATTAAAAAGCCTACATCAATGAGAACAATTATAGCTATGCAAAGAAAGTCAGTTGTCGAAAAGGATGTTTATTGTTTGCGGTACATATTTCTAGTGAAAAAGGGAAGGATGTTGAGGATGAGGAAGTCTTGAAAAGGTATTCTAGTTTGCAATAGTTTCAAGATGTGTTTCCTGTAGAGATTTCATAGTTTCCTCCTCATAGGGAAGTGGATTTATCTATTGAGGTGATACTAGAAGAAAAACCAACATATAAGACACTCTATAGGATGAGTACTCTAGAGTTGGTAGAATTGAAGTTGCAGCTTTAGGAGATGGTTCATAAAGGATACATAAGGCCAAGTGTGCCACCTTGGGGTGCACCAGTATTGTTTGATAGAAGAAGGATGGTACTCTCAGATTGTGCATTTATTACTGAAAGTTGAGCAAAGATACTATCAAAAACAAGTATCTATTGCTTTAGATTGATGATTTGTTTGATCAGTTGAAGGGAGAAACAATATTCTAAAATATTGATCTCAGATCAAGATATCATCAGGTGCACATCAAGGAAGAAGACATCTACAAGACTACATTCCATATGAGGTATGGACATTATGATTTTTTGGTGGTTCCTTTTGGTATTACCAATGCTCCAACCACCTCGATGTGTTTGATGAAGGGTGTGGTGTGCACTTACCTAGACAAGTTTGTGATAATTTTTATTGATGGTATATTGATATACTCCAATAATGAGGAAGAGTATGGAAATCACCTAGAAGCAGTGTTGAGATTGTTAAGAGAGCATTAAGTATATGCCAAGCTTAACAAGTGCAATTTATTTCAGTTTCATATCCATTACTTGGGACATTTTGTTTTCGAGGAGTAGATAGCAATGGATCTAGAAAATATTAAAGCTATCATAGAGATTCCAACTCCTAGGAATGTAGATGAGGTCATATCATTCATGGCAGAAGTAGGTTGTTACAGATGGTTGATTAGGAACTTCTTAAGGATTTTCTATCGTATTACATCTTTGTAGAGGAAAGGAATAAGTTTGAATGGATTGAGAAGTGTCCAACTAGTTTTGAGAAGTTGAAGTATTTTATTAAAAATGATCCAGTCATGAAGATTGTAGATCTTCATAAGAAATTTTTGGTTCATATAGATGCTTACAAGGAAGGACTTGGAGGAGTCTGATGAAATAAGGGAAGGTGGTATGCTATGTGTCAAGGAGGCTGAACGAGCATGAGAATAACTATGTGACTCATGATCTTGAGTTCGTTGCTAGCATTCATGCATGGAAGATGTGGAGACATTATCTTCTTGGTAGGAGGTTTGTCCTAAAGTGATCATAATGGGCTAAGGTACTTTTTTGACCAACCCAATTTGAATGCTTGACAATCTAGATGGTTGGTTACCCTTAGTGAGTTTGATGTTGGGAATAGATACATCAAGGGAAAGGAGAATAGGGTTGCAAATTCTCTCAGTAGGAGAGTGTGCATGAATCACATTTAAGCTATGATTTCTTATGGGACAAATTTACAAGGGAGGATCTTGCATGCAAGGAAACATGATGAGAGGTATCAAAAACTAAAGTAGAGGTTACTATCGGGTGAAAAAGGTGAGTATAACCTCACAACAGATGGCTTGGTCAAATTAAGAAATAGGATTTATGTGCTAGATAATAATGAGCTCAAGAATTTTATCTTGAGAGAGTTTCATTTTAATTCGTATTTAGGCCAGCCCGGATACCAGAAGAAATTAACAACTGTTAAGAAGTTCTATAATTGGTCAAACTTGAAGAAAGAGGTGGTTGAGTTTGTTACGAAGTGCTTGGACTATCAACAGGTGAAAGTTGAATACAAAAATATAGCTAGTTTGTTGTATCCTATTCTCATTTTAGAATGGAAATGGGAGTTCATTTCCATGGGCTTCATTACAAGTTTGCCAAGGACATCGAGACAACATGATCCATCATAGTTGTGGTTGAAAGGTGGAGTAAGGTACCGCATTTCATTATAGCGAAGTCTACTAATTCAGCTAGTGAGGTAGCTTAGATCTTCATCAAGGAGATAGTGAGATTTCACAGTGTTTCCAAGAAGATTATACCAGATAGAGATGTCAAGTTCACTTACAAGTTTTGGAAGGACTTATTTTCAAGATTTTGGATAAATTTAGCTTTCAGTAAATCTTATAATCTGCAGATAGATGGGAGGACAAAGAGGATTAACAAGATTCTCGTGGATATGTTAAGAATGTATGCCATGCATCAACAAAGGAAGTGGGAGGAGTATCTTCTGATGAGATCTAGTATTACAACAAGGATGTTGCAACTCCTAGGGATATGAACATTACTTCATCAACCAGGGTTCGTACAAACTGGAAGGTGACAATGTTGTATACATAGTAGATGCAATGGTATACTCATGTCACTTTTCAATTGAGGCGATGGACCACTAGCATTTTTCAAACCATTCCTCCATTGACTAGAAGGAGTTTGACTATCGAATAGGAAAGGGGAAACTATTCTTAATGCAGAAAGGAAATGTTGCCTACTATAGGAAATGAAAGTTCTGAATTAGAAAATGCTATAAAGTGACATGAAATCATCTAGTTAATCATCTACACATATTCTTGCAAAAGAGACCTAAATTTACCCTGCATCTAACATCTAGTTATTTTGACTCAATAAGCATGGAAATTATCCTAAAACTACTGTGACTATTGCCTACATGTACTAACTAGAAATTGTAGATTTTTTTTTTTTTTTTTTTTCAATTTTATGAATGCAAATACTAATTTAACCAATTTGATCCTTGGTAAGGGATATGGGTATGGGGAAACAGGCCTAGAATGGTGTTGAGTTTATGGAATCCAAGTGGAGGCCTCACCTAAGATTAGATGACTATTTCTACTCAATTCAGGCCAAACACGCTGCTACAAGGTTTCTTGTAGCACTAAAAGATGTCCTAGTTGTACTATAGGATGCCCTATTTTACTACAGGCAACAGGTCAAAATATCACAGGGAGGTAAGAAAAGTAGAATGAAATGTGGGAAAGGTGTCAAATGAGGGAATAAGTAATAGAGGAGGTGCACACTACCCAAGGCTCATCCCATGTCTTCAAGATGGTTGGAATTTCTCCAAGGAAAATGTCCACTTCGCTACAAAACAGAAATATGGATTAGGGTTTGGTGGACTTTGGCAGTGTAGGTGGACAAGACTTGGATGAGACTAGTGAGATGAGGTTTCCCCGTAGATCAAAAACTCCTACAAGAACATAGATTCTTTTCTTTACTTATGAAAAGTTCATTTATATATGGAAAATATGAGTTGAATTTAGGAAAAATATAGTTATTAATAGCTAATGGCTAAGTCTATGAATGGAAGAGTTTATAAAACATAGAAAAATCAAGAAACCAAAGTGGAAATTGCAAGTACTTCTAAGGAATTGAGAAACAATGTTCTATGGAACAAGAAATCCTATGTTATGCAGTGACCAAACAATAAATATGTTTTTGGGCAGTGAGAATCGAACCATTAAACCATGATCCCATAAGGGATATGAGACAGAGGGCACTATCACAATATTTTTTGAAGTATTTACTTTCACTATTGTGCACTGATCTATCTATTCACAAATGGAAGCAAACTAAGTAATCATCCAAATACTTGCATATTAAATAAACCAGAAATCACTTCAACATCTAACTATGAATATAATCTAAGCATACATATACAAAAAGAGGAACCTTTACTATTAGGGTTGGTCCCTAACCCTAGAGCTTCAACCCTCTTAGTCAACTCAGTGCTCGATCGAGAGAATGCTTTTCATTCTAATCAAAATGTCAAAAATACATAAGATTAATAAGTCACAATGTCTTAGCTCAAAAATTCATCTTGGCTACAAAAAAAATAGTCAAATCCTAATGAGGCTCTAGGCCTTCTTATTTATAAAACTAAAGCTACCAATGAATTCCTTCAAATTATGGAGGTTTGGATCCCAAACTTGAGACTAACTTGTCTGCAACTATCACTAGCTTGGATTCCAATGACCTCGATGGGCTTGGCTCCTAGTAACTGCAAGATGATGAGATCTAGTGGAGGAATATTTGAGTGCTTAAGGAGTTAAGGAGGGATATCCAATCTCCTAAAATCCCTCTTTCTTGTCTTCTTCGAGTTCCTGCACTTAAATTATCTATAGTTGCTCCAAATCCTGCAATTAATGCATATTAGGCCACATGACATAACATCTCATCTTTACCCTTCTCACTAAGCAAAATACACTAAAATATGTAGAGAAATGTGCGAAAAGTTGATTTTAATAAGCTTGAGAGTGGCATTAAGGTCCATATAATTTACCAATTAATGAGCCTCATCATCATCCCCCTACTGAAAGTGTTTATTATCCTATGAGAAGCTTAATCTATGTCCATGTCTTTAATTTCTCTTGTGGCCTCTCTATCATCGCAGGCTTCTGTTGATATATTCTCCTCTTATGGATAAAATCCTGCATGCGTATATATTTCCTCCCACTTCTTTCTTTCCTCTTCCTCTTTTCTTCCTTCTAACATACCTAAGAGCAATGGTGGACTATGTTTCAAACCAAACTAGTTGATTTTGAGTCTCTGTAGAGCCTTCTTATAAAATGGGGTCCTTTATGGTGCATCTGTCATTCTTTTAGGGGAATGATACTCCTTGATCCTTAGGCTATATGGTAGGGTTCCCCATCTCCTTTGGCATTCTTGTTGTCTTTCATCCCCTAGCAATCTTAAGGTGACTTCAAAATGAGTGATTGCTTGCTCTTGTGTAGCTAGATATCTTGGTTCAAGTTGGGGATCATTGGCAATGATGTTGTGGGTGCTAATGATAGTCATGGAATTGATCTATACTTCTCTGACTTAAAAGGGCACTTTTTCTTCCCTTTCCAACACCCTCTTTAATTCCTTAGTTGTGGCCTCCTCATGACTCGTCCATGATGTAAAGGCCATTAGTTGTAAGTCCCCCAACTTTTCATTGGGGTCCCACACATTCAAGTTTGTAAAGTCCAAGTTATTTAAGTAGACTTTAGATATCTTGGCCTTATCCTTTAGGGTGCTTTGGTCATATATCTCAATGAATTTCCTATAGCCTTGGAAAGGAATAGTCCCTCGTTGTGCTAGGGTATTTATCTAAAATTGAAGCCATTGATCTTTTAGGTACAAGGCATATGACTTTGGTGGCATCCTGCATTGGAATGCCTCCATAGAGAGGCTTGCCATA